>ML219440.1:27030-42370 GCA_004785975.1 Popillia japonica
TATCTGCATTTACAACCTCTTAATCAATATTTTTACAAACATATTAGGGTCAGTTATTTGGATGTGCTGCATTAATATTGTGTCCACCATAGCTTCCTTTGAACTGGTTTAACTGAATCTATTTTTCCAGAATCGACTAATTTCTTTAGCTTGTTTTGTTGCAGTATTGTCACCAATCATTTCTGACCACGCTTGACGCATGAGGAATCTTGCTTCTCCTGTTTCAAAATATTGTAACCTTGCAGTTTATGAGCCCAAATTTGTTTCCTTCAATTTTTTTCCTTCCATCCGCTCAGAATCCTAGGCGCTACAAAGAGCTCTTCAGACGGTTGTTCAAAAGTGATGGTAGTTCGTCATTCCTCCACCACTTTCCCGTACCATCTTATACTTCCCCATTTTTCCTGGCTTCCAAGCAGATATTTCTCCATTGTCTCCTATTCCTCGTTTGTATCATCCATACCGAAATTGCCATGCTTCTGATATCCTGTATGACTTGTCCCTCCCATCTTGATTTTGGCCTACCTCTTGGTCTGTTGGCATGTGGCTTCCACTTGGTGATTTTCCCCAATATTATCCTCCTTTTCATGTGACTGTAGCATCTCAATCGTTGTGACTTTACTACTATAACTACATCATCCTCCTACATAATTTCATTTATTTCGTAATTCAAAAGTTGTTTATATTCTCCTTTATTAACTATTTTTGGGCCAAGTATCTTTCTTATTATTTTTCTTTCAAAAGATCCCAGTTTTAGATTTTCTTCTCTAGTTGTTAGGCACAATGTTTCAGTCGCGTCTATTACCATCCGTCGTATTACACTTCTCTATACTTTTAATTTAGTTTTCGTGTTGATCTATTTGTTTGACAATAGTTGTTCCTCCTTTCCTTGTCACATCCATATGTTTTTTCCTGATTGGTCTCTAGCCCTCTTTCCCGCAAAGGACACTACTTGCACCAACTTATTTATTATTGTGTCTCCCAATCTACAGCCCGTATAATTCCTTCGACAGCTATATTAAACAGGGATGTGGACAGACCATCTCCTAATTTACACCTCTATAGGTCTATATTTGACTGGTGGTTCCTACAGACGTTTTCACTGCTGCCGTGCAGCCTTCCATTGTAGCTTTGATTAATCGAAGTATTTTTCTGGTATACCTAGTTTCTTTGCATCCTTCAGGATGATCTTTCTTCTTAAACTATCGAAAGCTTGCTTGAAGTTTATAAAAAATATATACAATAGGATATCTTCCTCACAGCTGTTCTCAATAATTTGGTTAAGAACATGTATTGCGTTCACGTTTGACCTTCACCGTCTAAATCCTTTTTGGTACTCACCAACTGCTCTCTCTGTGCTGTATACATTTAATCGCTTTAGTAATAATGTCGTAGAGGTCTTATATGTTGTACTTAGTAGGGTAATTTGTTTGTAGTTCTCACACTTTTAAGGTCTCTTTTCTTTGGAATTGGTACTATTATTCCTTGCTTCAATTTCCTCGTCAAGGTTTTTCTTCTGTTCATTTTGTTGTGCTTGTGATTTGATTTCATTTTCATACTCTACTTCACTCTGGCTCTTTCTCAATTTATGTATGCACCATTTCCTTTTGATATTTTTTCTATTCACTGTCCACTAACAAGTGCAATCTTTGCTATTGTCAGGTGGTGGTCAGTGTTTACATGAATTTCTCGGTATAACCTAACATCCGGTATCCATTTCTTTCTCTTTTTTTATCAGTAGGTATGTGATCAATTTGAATTGAAATGCTTTACAATACAAGAGATATAACACAGTACAAGAGATATAACACAATACAAGAGATATAACACATGACACTCAGTTTTTTACTTATGTATGCACACTTAATGCCGTCCTACTTCTTCCAGCTTATATCTATTTCTTCATTTCGATATCAAGATTATCATGGTTGAATGTATTATCGTTCGAAATATGGCGCACTATTGGGTAAGTCGTTTCAAATTCTAATCATAATTGTTATATACTTATTTTGTCTACAATTTTAGGTCTCCAAGAGCAAGCGTCAGCCAAACTAAAGAATCATTACGTAAACACATGATTTATTATACCATATACGCCATACTAGTACCCATAGTGAGTATGTTATTCTTTATACTTGGTTACCAAGAAATTTATCCATTAGTGGATCGATTCAAACCACTTGTAAATAAAGCTACTTGCTTTATGGATGTTAGAATGCTTGGTATACACAAAGTAATTCTTTTTATTTTCAGTAATGCTAATACTCAATTTTTAGGAGGAAATCTAGGTCATCTTCATCTCTACATTCCAGCAACAATATTAATCATTATTAATATTGTATTATTCGTAAAAACGATTTTGTATTTTTTAAAAACTAAGAGAGACTTGAAGAAAATTTCTGATTATAGTACAACGAAAACAGCAAATATGAAGAAGGCTAATAAGAAGTAAAATTCCAAGTAAATTGCTGAGCACATTTTATTAATTTTGTTATTTTTAGAGGATTTATTATATTGAAGCTTGCTCTAGTTATGGGATTAACATGGATATATTATCTTTACGCATACATAAGCAGTTTCAAGGGTAATGAAGTTTTAGAAAATGTCGGTGATATTATCAGTTTCGCAAATATATTTGAAGGTAATACTTTCGAATACTGCCTTAGTTACTAATACTTATGTACCAAATTTATGTCTTCAGGTGTATATTTCTTTGTAATATTTGTTGTAAAATGGAAAACTGTGAAGATGATCTTACAAAGAATTAAAGTTTTGAACCGTAATGTATCCACCTCAGAATCATCAACCAGTACAATGAATACAAAAGTCAGCATTGGAAGTGGGCTATCAATGCAAAATATTGAACAATCAAGTTAGCGCATCTACAGATAAAACATATCATAGCGAGTATTTATATGTTATATTAATAAATAAAGTAAGATAGTTTTATATACATATGTTGAATCTGATTTTTTTTTAATTTTTAATTAGGTAATCTAAGTTCTAAGGTACCTAAGTTCTAATAATCTAAGAAGAATCTTTGATTAATGAGAACTTTACCTGTCGGAATTTGCTCATTCTGTTCCTAGTGGAGTAGAGGCAGCGTCTCTTTTAATTATATTTTAATTATTCCCTTCACCATCTTTATGTCTTCACTTATAAAACTACACATTATGAAATGTTGATTAGAAAATAGAGAATACTGGGTATCTTCAGATGGTGTTTTGACCTCAGTTATCGCTGATGACAGCCCTGCGAGGATAATCCTCAATGTTCGGTTTGGGAAAGTTTCTAACTCATTAAGGAGGGATTGATACTTCTAAATAGCATTCATAGGGTTTCTTGCTGTATTAATTTTTTTAACTTGCTCTTAAAAATTATTGGCTCTAACCTTCTCGACGTCTTTCAGGCGAGCATCCAAACCAATACTAAGGCACTTAGAAATAGTTCCAATGAAGGAGAAATGTTACTCTCAAATATTTTGTTCACACCATTCTGCAGGTTTCCACATACTAAAAATTTATTCGCGGATTATATGCAGGAAGATGTTTCATCCTTTTAGATATCTAAATGCATCCCACTGAACGTTGAAGCATTCCTTATAAGTAAAATTATCCAGTCAATTAGAAATCTTGTAAAATCCGAGACAACCTATGGTGAAACGACATCCATTGTACTCTCGTAGTCCACAGAGAAATATTAGCGATGAAGTAGGTATGTTACATACAATAATGTTATATTAGTATGAGGCTTCTATTCCATTCAAAATGCCAATACAGAATTAAAAGCTCTTGCGGACGAGAGGAATACCGTCCCCATCGTTTTCCTACTCTGGCTGATTCGTTGGTAGTAGAGTCTGTTTTTGAAATCGCTTGAATACTTTGTAAACTGAAAGCTATTCTACTATTCAAATCAATATGATAGCACCAGCTTGCTTTTTTCTGTATAAATTGCTTTGTTGTAGTTTTCGCTTTTTATTGGAAAATTTACGACGCAAAATTTATTTGAAGTTAGTTTATGTTTCACATCGTACAAAGTGGCAAAACTCTTTAGCGAAACACATTTCAATAGAGCCAAATTCATTACCGACTGGAAAAGTTACAATGTACTCCTAACAAAATATAGCAGAGATTTACGATGGCTATGATAAGGATTTGGACAAGCTTCACAAGCTGCTACTTCAACAAAACACTGTACTTAATTACTTTTAGAAATGCACTTTCTCATGCATTTGCAATATTCCATATTAGAAATATTTGACAAAGTAAAAGTCAACACTGATTGACTTCCCTTGAAGGGCAATAGCAGTCTGTCAGGCAATATATTTTTTCCACTTTGTCTTCTAATCTGCTGTCATCCTTTTGATAAAACTTGGGCGCTGAAACCTAAAATGAGGCTTTGAAACTACTTGTCCGAGATCAAGAAACCGCACTGGCCACCGGCTAACGTCAGTTTTAGTCCCAAAAAGATCTATAACTTCTTCAGGTTTTTGATACCAATTGGGATTTATGGCTTAACAGTATTTACAATAACTTTCCATTTCATTTCACTGAAGAAAGATAATATATGCCCCGTCAATCCACTAATCTAGATCTTGATTATGTTGATAGTAATAATTTTCGCTCTAACTTTATATTTAAGCTTATATGGTTTTATATAAATAAAACATCTTCTCCGAGAAAATTTAATTTAATTTGGCTTAGATTGATATGCAGTACTGCAGGTACATCCAAAATCCAATTACGGAAGATTCCTAGTAATCTATTATGCGGGGTTCTTCACCTTTTTTGTTATGTTCTTGTCCTACACAAAAGAAAACCTTCCAACTATATCTATTCGCTTAAATTTACTCAATTTCTTACCTTTATCAATCGCGCAATGTGAAGCAGATTCACCTTTTTCTCCTGTTTTAAACAGATTCATTTATACAATATTTTACAAAAATAGCACTACATTTACCTCTGTTTCCTCGTTCTCCTTTTATTCCGGGAACGCCTAAATAAAAAATTTTCAATTAAACAGCAATTCCAATATCAACCAGGAAGAAACAAAGGAATATATTTAGCGAATATTATTTCTAAATATGATAAAATCAATTAAATAATAAATTTTTCCCTATATAAATTTTCCGCAAATAATAATAATAATAATAATAATAATAATAATAATAATAATAATAATATATAATATCAAAAATACGTGTAGACACATACAATGCGTTTTTTAATAAGTAAAGAACGATCTCATCCTGATAGTTAATCGTTTGTTGTTGTTGGGGGCGTTCTAAGAAAATAATTTAACCACAGCATATCTAATCGCAGTGCCTTGTCCATTATATTGTCAGAGATAACTACATTTAAAAGTTTTTACCTCGTTCCCTCTCCAAGACGCACAAATTTTGCTGCTTGATTTGTAAAGAGTCTTAATAAACTTTTTGATTATTCCAGATTGAAAATGATGCGATTAAAGAAATATTTTGTAGAATTACTTGAACATTTCTTTCAATTGGCCATACATATCTATATTTTCTGTTATTTTTAAATTTAGCTGACATACAAATGTGGTTCCATAGTGCAGCATATTTAGTAAACTTTACCGGTAATCTCATTTCTTTTAATTGACGGGTTTCTAATTTTCCAGCCATGTTAAGATTTCAATTATATTAATGCAGCAAAGCAAGCCTTTTTCGTTCAAACCTTTAAACAATTACTACTTAATTATATTTTAAGCTAGCCTTTCTGATATATGTTCAGGTATCTCTTAAATTTGTAGCTGTAAAAGCTTGTCGATGGATATTAGAATTGAATCCAAAAAAATTCGTTTTAAGGTATGTTTCGGCAATGGGATTGCTACCGTTCTCAGATTTATGTGTAATATGCTTATTCTGACATATTACTGAAAGATTTGCACTATTACCAAAGAATAGCACATACTTTCATCGAATGTTGTACAGCTTTGTACAGCTGATTGATACAATGATGTTTGTTATAAAAGGATTTTTCCAACAGTAAAGTATCGTATTATATAATATAGTTTGTTCTTTAATATTCTCTCTAATTTACACATAATGTTTACGCTTTCTTTGTGTCACGAGCTTACCTACTCGTCCAAATCCCAGCGGTCCTGGTAGACCCATCAACCCAGGCTCTCCCTCAGGTCCTGTAATATAGATGAAACCAAATAATGTAAGTTCAATATTTATCAATTTTATTCTTGTTCTAATTTTACAACATCGGTAGAATTTCAACCAAATAATATCTCACTGAGCTATGCATAGGTCGTTACATAACACTTGAAAATTGTTTGGCTAGGGTATAACGAGGGTCATAAATTAGGAAAATTGAATAGTCTGGTTCATGAAGAGCCATAGATCAAATTTGGGCAAAAAACTACCGAAAACTATAGAGACAAACAAAAGTAATCTTATGAAACAAGTGGGTCAGAAAACGCATATTGAAAGCGCTGAGATAATGAAGTATACAGAGCAGAATAATTGAAATAATGAAATCAATGTATAAAAGCAAAAAGATCATGATAAGGACAAAGAATGAACAATCAAAAAAATTTAAAGCAAAGGTAGGAATAATGCAAGGATGTATTTTAAGCACTATGCTATTCTGCATAATACTAGATAAAGCTATAAAAATGTGTGACTCTGAAATTGAGATACTAACAAATGCAAGACACAAGTTAATGGCCTGTGTGTAGACCATATGGTTATAGTGTCGGATTCAAGAAAAAAGCTTGTAGTATAATTTAGAAGTGTTAGAACAGAAACTCAAAAAAAGAAAAATTGCCGTTTAGCTAGCTGTTCCAGAAAGCAAATGTTTTGATTTTTGGGTCTAAATCTAATTATAAAAATCCTAAACAGTTGATAAAATTTGGTTGAGTTGGAGGTTAATCACATTTTTTTTGGTTTAATATTGGTATAATTGGTTTCACTTCCAAAGAAAAACTATTACCATGATTAATTGGAGTAAGAATATGAAATAAAATATAATATTTTAATGGTGTGTCAAGCAAGTTATTACCTCTAAGTCCCGCCATTCCATAAGGACCTGAAATACAGATTATTTGATTACATCGGTATTACCGGAATTATCTATTGCTATATACCTCTATGCCCGGGGAAACCAGCATCTCCTATATCTCCTTTAGGCCCAGGAAAGCCATCAGGACATTTTAGTTCTGCAAAAACATATACATACACCATGTAAATTGGTAAAACAAAATTCTGAATAACCGAACATATGTAGTTATTGTACTACATTCGTTTTTTTTCCCAAAATGGTATAGTGTGGTTAGAGCAAGAAATACTGTTGAGATATTCGTATGTTTTAATCTTACCTGGACTTTCGCTGGTTTCTTCGTCCCTTTTATGTCTTTCCAAGCCCAATGAAGATTGCATTGCAGCATCTAGTTCCCTCCTCCAGCGACCAACTTTTAAGGAAGTCAATAGATATTCGTCAAACTTTTCCCTAGGCATTACATTGCTGTGATTGACTTTTCGGTTGTCCTCCACAAAATGATACACAAACACTCCACATAATAATTGGGTAACAATCGTAATTGTTACTGTGTAAAAGAAAGTTTCGCTCTTGGATTTCATTGGGATTTACTACTTTATCCAACGGATTAATGGAAGAAATTACTAAGAACCAAATGTATTACAATTACTGTTACGTGTTTTATACAGCCAATGTAAAACTTGTATACTTATATGTACTTGTGTACTTATTTGACACAATTTATATTTGATGTAATAGAAAGAGACTAAGTAATCTAAATCTAATTGTTAACCTTTGGTGATACTACTAGGTCAATGCCCTTTAAAAAAACCCGACAGATATATAAATCAGCTTGTATACATACATATAAAAATATGTATTTCGTTTTGTTTTCTGTTTTAATTATTATGTTTTACATTTCATATAATAATATGCATGTATTATATTTCGGTAGCTTTATAAACGTCACAAAAAAATAAAAGATCATATAGTTGAGAAATATACAATAACAAGAGACTTATGGAAAAGATAGAGTATTGGGGTATTTATGAAAATTGCTCTTGACCTTCTCTTTTATTTCCTAGCCTTCCAAACTAGGAACTATGCCAATTCGGCTTGTCCGCAGCTTCATTCCCGATCTATCCAGCCAATCGCATACAATATCGTTCTGCCACTAGTAGTCCGCTGAACTTGAACATAGCACTTTCTGTCAGACCAAGGATGCTCATGTGGTTGTTGAGTCTAAAGTATCAAGTATAGCCTTTGTTCAGTAGCTATTCTTTAAATTTGAACATATGCTTTTTAATGAATTTCTTAGGGTGCTTCTATTCTGGGGAACATTTCTGCCAATCTCAGGTTTTGTCCGAAGACTATTTCACCATAGTTTTGGCTACTTTTATTTTTGTGGCGCCCCAGGCGCTGTCCCAAATGAGTCGTAATATGATTTTAGTAATATCACGCGCTTTTACCACAGGTTAATTGTCAGAAAATATGGCTATGGGCTTATATTCTGTCTCTTCGCTTAGTATTTTTCTGGCACAGTAATGTACAGCAGCTGTTTGTGCTTGAAGAACTTTCGTTTCCCTCAGAAGGCTTAAACTAATTTGAGTTATTAATTGAAGCCCAATTTTTTTGACTCCTGCAGTCTGCTCCTGTAGTGGTGTCAGGTTCAATAAGACTTCCATGGCCAATGTTTTAGTGGTTCTCATTACTCCGGCACAGACACACAGACATTCTAGCTTTTGGGCTCCATTTAAGAGCTTTAAAACTCCGGTCTGTTGGGTCTTTGGTCATCACACCACCCACCCCCCAGGTTATACCAGGCCTTGTATAAGGCCATAAGGTCATCTTTTTTCCGCACAGTTTGCTCCATCTACCGAGGGCCATTGATGCTTTATTGGCAATCTTTTAGATGTGTGTATTCCAGGTGAGGTTTTGATCGAAGATAACCTCCAGATAATTTGCTTCTTGCGCCATTGGGATTTCTAGATTTGTTAGCTGTACCGATTTGGTCACCCTTAGGTCTCCCTGTTTTGTAAAAGTGACAATTTGTGTCTTCATAGCACTTATAAATAGCGTTTCGTGGTTGCACCAGTTTTTCACCGTGTTTAGAGCTATTTGCATTCGTTCAGAGATCACCCCTGCAAATTTCTCTTTCACTATGATTGCTAAGTCGTCCGCATACCGAAAGCAGTAAAAGCCTAGATTAGCCCACATAAGAGGTGGGTAGCATAATTCGTCCAGCAATGAAAGGCCATTTAGCTGCCAGCTTGTAGGAATATTTTTGATTTAAAGTTCATTGATTACAGTTGACAATTAAATTACTCTGTTTCCTTTTTCACATAGTGGACGCTTATATGTTCTCATTTAAGACGATTTATTATTTATCCATTATTAATTAATCCGAGATTCTTGAACAAGTATTCAGATATACCATCGTTGCGAAACTTTTGTGGACATTTGTGTGTAAAGTGAATGGTTTGTTTTTATATTAGTTATTACTGATTTGACTCTCACACTCTACTACTGGTACTTCTTCTGTGGGATATTATGGAAGCAAATATCGAGAGAGATGTACATACTTTGAAATCAGAGCTTGCGTGCCAAGCTTTGTTGATGAGGTTTTTTGGTTAAAGCCGACATCACGTGAACCGAAGCCAATGCTTGTTCTTGTTTCATTGTACTCTCGTTAGCAGGGTGATTCCAACAATAAACCATGAGCGCCTAGTACAGACATTTTTTGTGTTTATAATTTTTTTTTTGGCATCTATTGATGTTATATAACTAGTACTTGGTTTATGCGCTTATTTTATCTTATTTTTGTTAAATATGTGATCAATAACTTCAATGTGGCAACCGCTGGAACGTGTTAGAAGGTAGGTATTAGACGAAAGGGTACTAGAATATATGCATCTAGCAATGGATAACGCTTCAGTTTCGAAACTCCAACAATGACAAATTCATTCTTCAGAACAAAGCTATGTATTATTGTTTTTTGTTTATGCTGATGACGATGACAACTTCACATAATTGCTTAAATACATAAGTATTTAACGGTGTTTGTTTATATAAGTGATTATAACGGATGCCATAACGAATATACTGGCACCTGTAAATGTAATAATTAAATAAAAAACAGTAACAGCCAAATTTTATTCTCCATAAATCCATTAAATATATTATTTTATCATCAAAGAGGGAAGATTTGTAGAACTAGATTTGCATTAAGTGCCCTCCTGGTAAAACTATTGATGACAAGCTGGCTCACCCTTGTTTCCTAATTTTGTACAATTTAATAAAAACAATTAAGTAGTAGCTTAAAAATATACGTAATCGGGATCATGTACCTTTAGTTCCCCATTCGCCCTTTCTCCCTGGTAGTCCTAAATAAGTAAAGTAGAATTATATCAACGATATTTCTGAAAATCTGATTAGTAGATATATCTGAAGAACATAAGTGCTTTTCTGATAATTACAATGGAAATTTCACATATAATTAATATTCAAAAGACTTCATTTTTGGCTTCATTTTAACAATATTACCATGCATATTTAATGTTTTGAATAAATATATGTTGGTGTTACGCTAGTATTTAACTTCCACCACATAATAATCCCACAATATAATCTGTATGATGTAACCTTATACTAAAGATGGAGTTCAATATGATTGTGTTATAGAAAAAATTGAACCAAGAACTTCTGATTCTATTTATCTAGAGCTCAAATTAAATCAGAAAATTTGGGACAATTTGGAGAGAGTGTAAAAGTGCAATTTTAACTGTAAACAAAATTAATGTGCGATCTATATAATTACTTTACCTGGATATCCCGGCTCACCAGTCTTTCCTACTGGACCAGGCATGCCTGGTAATCCGCGATATCCTGAAATAAAAGAAGATGATGTTCATCTTCTGTTTTATTACCTATACTAACAACAATTTTAGAACGCATTGACATCAATATTGTACGATATTTTTCTAGAAAAGAAGCTACCTACTTGAAATGTTTTGCAACCTATAATTACCGCGTATCATAAAGAATTGCATTGTCAACTCACGTTTCTTTCACATATACCACCAATACACTTCGCAGTTTTGCTAGATTCTATCGTCCCTTCAATATAAAGGTTTTGATATTGTTCGGTAAAGATTATCTGTGACCTATGGTCATTTTTAAGTTTAAATGTTTGTAATGCACTACACATCTACCTGATCACAAATCTGGAGGAATACTTTATATCACAGATTTTTGGATATGCTTACTTTTGAAACTACATCCGATAAACAGTAATTAAAGCCTTTGAAAAAACTAAAAGACTAAGGCAGTAATTAATTCTTTAGCAGCAGCCACATAGAAATACAAGCATTCACTTCATATTTTTAGTCCACCGAGTATGCTAACTCTAACTACAACATATATTATTTTAGCATAATCTACTGCAAATCTTACCTGGTGGTCCACTCGGTCCAATCAGTCCTGTAAAAGTTATTTCAGTTCATTTGTAACAATAAATTGTACGTATGTACGTAAATTGTAGTATATCTTTAATTACCTGGTATACCTCGGTATCCTCGGTCGCCTTTTATTCCTTTTGGTCCGGGAAAACCCATTTGGCAGACTTTTACTATAAATAAATAACTAATAGATAATCCGTAATAATACTTGCGTTGCGAATATACCATATCAAACCGTATAATGATAAGCCTATGAAATAAAAAACAAATAATAGAAGCACGCATAATTGTGTATAAAAGCACTTGAAAATTAATGCCGGCTCATGTAGCAAAATAATTTGCAAAATGGTACAAAATATTAATTTATTATCTGGCTTTAACCATGAATATGCGATGTTTAAAATAAAATAATCTAGTGTATCTATCTGTTCCTGTTATTCAAAACCATTTGAAATAAAATGTTGATAATTCTTCCAATACTATGTGAGAAGAAAACATAAGATGCATTGTTGTATGTAGCGCCTCCAAATCTATTTTTTTTTGCTATATAAATTATTTATTGCTTAGGTTTCGTGGAATTTCCTTGTACTATGCTATTATTGTGAAACTCTGAACGAACTACCTGGTTTCACGTCGTCTTCTGGTAAACCTGAAAAAAGAAAATTCAGAAAAATAATGGATCTTTAGTTTAGTGAGTTCAACCTAAGTTGCTAACAGAATTTACTTCTGCAATCACAAAACATATTCTTCTTAGAAGTAAATTATAATGCATCATTCAAAATCATCATTATTAAAAAATATAGAAAAATCTAATGAGATTGAAAGATAAAACACTTACTGCCACTCTCCTCTCTTTTACGCCTGGCCAAAATAATTGAAGATTCTAACACAGTATTTAACTCTTTCCTCCATTCATCAGATCTTAGCGAACTTGTTAGATAATCATCAAATACACTCCTCGAAATAACATCTGCTTCAATACTAGTGTTCTCATTTTTGACATGGTAAACGACAACACCAAACAATAGTTGTGTTATTATTGTAGCTCCAAGCGTATAGAGAAAAATTTCCTTTCTAGATTGCATTATGTGCTTGCTTTGTTAAGCAATTGGTGCGGAGACCGGGATAGATCAGGAAATTATTTACTCGCATGTAATGACGATGTTCTTGTATGTGCAGTAGTTTGGGCCCAATTGTATAATTTGATAATTTGATCTTAGCAGGCATCGAGGTTGTGACATGGTAAAAAATATACCAATTATATATAAGTTTAACAGTTTATCGGTCGTGTCAATTTGTGGATAATATTATTCTCTAAACAAAAAATTGGACTCTGATACGAATAAACTATTACCGGATAGATAAAAAAGTGTACGTATTCATACAATATACAGTGTTTTATACTTATGTATGTTAGATTATAAATATGTTAAACGCGAGTAAAATGTTAAACGTAGCTGGTACATAGTAGTGTTTGATACTTTCTTAAGAAATTCATAATATGTAATTCAAGTATTGCATATCTTCCAAACATCTTTTACCATTGTTCGACATATTTACGTAATAAAATAGTTCTCGGTATTATACCTATAATACTGAATAGATAGCTTTGATTCTTTTTCATAAAAAGGATGTTGTGAGGCTGTAATTAATAAAAAAATTCATTGTGAGGTAGGAGACGCTTGTAATGCAGATAACATTTTAGAAACAGTTACAATAGATTAAAAATACAGCGTTAGTAAAAAGTCCCGGAACGGTCGAATAACTTTGTTATTTGAAAACTATGATTTCTGAAATTTGGTATGGGGGTATAGTTAGTATAAATGCATTTTATGCAATACAGTTTATATTTTTTTCACTTCCGGTTTAATCGGCAATACGTCCAACTTTTTTTTTTAACGGAACGCCCAGGTTTTTTTAACACTTTTGAATGCAAAATAAAAAACTACCTTCAGGAAGTATTAAGATGTTTATTTTTATTCACAAGAAAACAGTTAAAAAATTAAAAAAGTGTCCTAATGCAGAAAAAACAAGGTACCTACCTTTGAAAAAAGTTGTTGTTTAGTGTTTGCATTCGTTTTGCCGTCACATTTGACAATTTTAAAAGCGTTTTAACTTTTGCATCGCTATAAATTTACTTATTTTAGACATTGACACATTTGAAAATGGCAGTAAAACTTACTGAATCAGAACGAATTGAGATATTAATGATGCGTGGGTACGGTGATCGTCAACGTTCTTTTGAAGAGGTTCGTATTTTGTTTAATACTGTTTATCTGGATCGTCACATTAGTAAAAGTACGGTATGTCGAACAATTCAAAAGTTTGAAGTCTTTCGTCAGGTGAAGGATTTACTTAAAAGGGGACGTTCATTAACAGCAACAGATGAAGAAACTAGTTTGAATGTGTTACTTACAGTGGAAGAAAATCATCACGTGTCCACAACAGAATTAGGTCAAATTCATGAGATCTCTCAAAAATCTGCTCATAAGATTCTTAAATCAGCAAGAATGAAAGCCTATAAAATGTATCCTGTCCATGAGTTAACTGAAGATGATCCAGATCGTAGACTACATTTTTGCGAAACAATGACGGAATTGATCGAGCAGCAGCCTAATGTTTTAGATCACATCATTTTTTCAGATGAGACAACCTTTTGTCTCAACGGCACTGTGAACAGACATAATTGTCGCCACTGGTCAATTGAAAATCCGCATTGGATTGAAGAAGTCCATACACAGCGTCCTCAAAAGGTGAATGTCTGGGCTGGTCTTGTTGGAAACAACATCACAGGACCATTTTTTATAAGAGGAAATTTAACTGGCAACGTCTACTTAAATTTATTGCGACATGAGGTTGTTCCAGCACTTGCGGCCCTCTTTCCAAATGCAAACCTAGGTGATCACCTTAATGCACATTTTTGGTTTCAACAAGATGGAGCTCCCCTATTCTCCCCCTCCCCCCATTTTGCCCATAATGTCCGCGATTATTTGAATGACATTTTTCCGCAACGTTAGATCGGACGTAGAGGAGCAATCGAATGGCCAGCACGTTCGCCAGATCTCTCGCCATTAGATTTTTTCTTTTGGGGTCACTTGAAATGTCAAGTGTACAAAAATCGTCCCCATAATCTTGAACAATTGGGAGAGAGAATAGTTCAAGAAGCCAATCGCATCACTCCAGAACAAATACAAAATTCGATGACAAATTTTACTGACCGTTTACATTTTTGTCAAATTGTAAATGGAGAGCATTTTGAACAATTATTGTAATCGCAACCTGAATAGACAGGTATCTTGATTTTTCTGTATTAGGACACTTTTTTAATTTTTTAACTGTTTTCTTGTGAATAAAAATAAACATCTTAATACTTCCTGAACGTAGTTTTTTATTTTGCATTCAAAAGTGTTAAAAAAATCTGGGCGTTCCGTTTAAAAAAAAAGTTGGACGTATTGCCGATTAAACCGGAAGTGAAAAAAATATATCCGTTTAAAAAAAAAGTTGGACGTATTGCCGATTAAACCGGAAGTGAAAAAAAATATAAATTGTATTGCATAAAATGCATTTATATTAACTATACCCCCATACCAAATTTCAGAAATCATAATTTTCAAATAACAAAGTTATTCGACCGTTCCGGGACTTTTTACTAACGCTGTATATAGGATTGAAAAAGAACGTTTTAGTAAAATGTTTTTCTCAAAACTTTTACAATTTTACAATATTTCATCAGGCCCATCCGGAATTTTTGTCGGGTGGTAGTTATTTCTATACTTTCCTATTTTATTACCCCGAAAAGCAAACACGGTTTTTATCTTTGTTTTAGGGCAGAGAGGATTTGCGTTACAATAAAAAACAGACACACAAATTTGCTGAATT
>SMLS01073844.1:0-45260 GCA_004785975.1 Popillia japonica
AATTTAACACTTGACCTAATAGTCAAAACATGTATTTAGTTTTAAAATCTATTATTTTATTTAGCACCTTTTTATTGGTTATTTGATGGGACCTCAATCTTTGATAGCACGTTTAACTTATTTATATTCTTGTCTTTATCTTGCATATCCTATCATAACCTTTAAAAAGTTAGATCAAAATTTAACTGTATAACTTACCGTTAATAAAAAATATAAAAGTCGAAGCATATAACTGTTTTGAAAATCATTTTATATATCTACTAACTACTATGAATGAATGTATATGCAAAGCATGTATTACAGCACCAACATTAATTATTCATTACGATGACGACGTTTATTCCTTAAATAAATACGTAGTGAGCAAACGATCTAATAAGGATTCTCAGCTATATAACATTAATGCAATTAAATTGTGCGTAATTACTATATGTGTAAGGTGTAGATTATCTTGATGTAAAAGACATCCGTAGTGTAGGAAGTATTGCCTCATTAAGCTACTACACAGATTATGAGTTTTTCTGAGTAACAATAATGTAATAGAAGAAAAAAGGATTGTAATTATTGTGCAGGAGGAGATCCAGCTTTTTGTTGACTCGTTTCAAGGTGTGTTTCAAGACTGTGATAAAATTTGAAATATTCCATACATTAGTTGCATTTTTGGTTTGATGCAAAACAGTCCCAGACGTATGATAGTTTCTCTCAGGCTTTTACAATAAATATGCCAAAAAATACACCAAAAGTATACTGCAATATTCGAGATCTTTAATTAATTGTTTACAATTAGTACCTATATGTATTGTTTATAATGACGTCTAGCTATACGAAGTGAAAAAATAATTACGATTGGGGATTGTTTCCTACTTTTATAAAGTTTACCAAATGTAATTAATTTCATTGTGTTTTGAAATGGATAATTACAATTTATGTTCTGGCTGGAATAGATTTATTTTTGAAATTGTAAATGTTCTCATAAAGACGTTCAACACAATCATTTACATCGTTACGCAAAATTAATTGTTTCCAGTCAAGATTATTCAATTTAGCATCTAATGCAATATAATTGTCTTGTTTATATAATTACATAAATCATAATGTATGTCGATGAAATATCGTAAGTAATGGTTCATTTAAGATCTGACATGTTATAACATTACAAAATATTTCTGGTAAACTTAAAAAACTTTTAAATATATGTAATACTTGTAATCTACAGGATCAAGGCCATGCTGGAAGGAAGACTCATTGAAACATCGTTAGCAGGTGAAACAATGTAGGTATCGGTACGCAAGGGATGCTCCCAGGGAGGAGTTCTGTCGCCCCTATCTACTATGGGACCTTGCAATCGACGAACTGCTTGTAACCTTAAACGATAAGGACTACTATACCCAGGGGTATGCAGATGATATTACAATACTCATAGTGGGGAAAAATGAAGGCACTATTTCAGAAGTCATGCAAAGAGCTCTGAAAAGAACAGAAGGGTGGTGTAGACAGGAAAACCTAAGAGTTAACCATGCGAAAGCAAGACTGGTACCCTTTACGAAAAGAAGGAAGTTGGATAGCCTAAAACCATCAACACTTCATAACGAACCAGTACAATTCAGTCAAGAAACAAAGTTTTTAGGATTGGTCCTTGACTCGAAGTTAACATATGCAATCAACATCTTGAACAGATGATAGACAAGTACTAACGAGCACTAATGACCACACGAAGGACAATTGGGAAAACATGGCTGTACACTGCATTGGTAAGACCTATGCTAACCTACGGTTACCTGATTTGGTGGACTAAAGTTACACAGAAGCAAGAGATTACAAAACTCGGATAGGTCCAGAGGTTAGCTTGCCTGTGTATCACTGGTGCCGCAAAAAGCACGCCAACAGCTGCTATGGAGACCATGCTAAAACTGCCCCCCTTGGACATTTACATAAGGGGGGAGGCAAAAATAGGGGCACATAGACTGAAATGCGGTGGAGTAGAATGTCGAAACATTTTCGCAATCACTTCACGGACCGGCCGCCTAGATCAAGAATTATCCTACCGGATTTTAAATGGCACATTTCTTAGTTGCTATTTTGCGTTCGCAACCAAGAAAATTGGTCTCTATACATTTCAAATTGTATCAATATGTATACATGTCGCAATATACACACTACAGCACTGGGAGCAGGGAGCACACACTACTCACACAGGGAGCACATACTACTCCACTGGAGGTCAACCCATCTTGAAAGAATAGGAAATGTACAGATATGTTCAATTTTGCACAATAGAACTGATATGAAGAACCTACACTAAAGTTTATAGTTCTTGTTTCTCTCTGGTATACTCGTAGAAGACAAATGGTAAAAGCAATATTTCGTAGTTACTAATATATGCTGCAAATCAGATTTCATTTGCTATTCTTCAGATTAATTTTCAATTCTTTGCCATGACACCGTCTTTGAAGACACCCTAGCAATCGACAGAAATACATGCCTAGAGCGAATAGGCGCCTGGATTGAGGAAAACGGGCTATCACTGGCACCGGATAAGTATGATGTCATTATACCGCAAGATAGACGAAAAGAATACATTCTCTTCATGGTGGAAAGATTTAGACCGAAACCTGTTAAGACACTGGTTACAATTCATGAGAAAAGATCTTTGGGGACACATGATGAAAGTGACGGCTAAGGCAAAGAAAAAGTGGCCAGTTTAGGTCGAATTCTACCCAATATCAAGAGGCCTAGCAGTAATAAAATTAGTAAAATGTTGCAGTCACTAAAAACTTAAATGTGTGCAACCATTTTAGCGAATAAATTCTGATAAAAAGGAATATTAAAACATGATTGTGATTCATCTATATCATCTAAAGCTGCTCTGTCATTTTCAGAAATAATCCACGAAAGTGAACAATATCATAATGATTTATAAAGTGGAATCCCAAACTATGACAATTTCGAAAGTTCATACTTACAAGCTGAATTTAACAAATGATGAAAACCCTGTTTACGTGTCATAATTAAATGCTTCAGATAGATTACAAAAAATTCCAAGATTCAATAGTTTATTCTGAACAGAGTATTTATCTTTTTTTCAAATAATCTAACAATATAAAAGTGGGGCGTTACATTGATGTATCGTAGTATTCATGTGTGTTTCATTGCTAGAATAAACTACCGAAAACTCCAATAACTCTGGAAAGATGCCAGTTTCAAACCATAGATTTATTTCTTCTGTTTTTCACCGCCACAGACGTTAGGGAGCCCCACCTCCAACAAGAGGACTTTTCTGAATAATCCACTTTTAGTGCTTCATCCTCGGTACCGTTTGTTTTGACATATCATTAGAGTGAAAATGCACTTCAGCCACAGTGTAAGATCCGGTATTAGACCTCTTGTCCACGACACCCTTGCTTCCGTTTGGACCCATTTTCGTTGCCATTACTTCATAGTTCTGCCCCGCTGTTGGGCACTTGTCACTCGAGTTTCTCTGGTTTTCGAATGGAACGTTCTTCTCCGCTCCTCTACCAGCAATGTTAGAGGTGGCACTCCTGCTATAACCTGGGTGGCGCTGCCGAGATCTTTCTGTAACCGTGAATTATTCTTAGCAACGTTCTTGTCTGGATTCTTTCTGTTGCGTGCGTATGCTTCTTAGACCGCATAGCAGTGATCCAAGCCGGTACCGCGTGAAGTATTTGCGACTGCACCACCCAGTACAGCAGTTCTCGCTCTTTACTGTCCGCTTTTATGTTTAGGAGGACTTTCAATAAAGTAACAAGGTGGCTTCAGCATTCTCTGTAGCGTATCTGACATGCGGGCCCAACGCTTGCCTCTGGTCCAGTATCACGCCAAGGTACTTTAGTTGTCTTCCAGGCCGGATTTCGTTTTCACGCAGTTCAAATCTTATGTTGTCCTCTGTGTGGGGTCCTTTCAATATTGCCGCCTCTGATATGTCGTCCGCCTTAAACATTGGATCTCTTACGTCTTTTCCTTCCAGAAGAACCACCAAATCATCCACATAGGCAATGACTGTGACTTTGTCCAGCCAATCCAGATTAAGGATCCCGTCATACAGGTAGTTCCGCAAAATGGGCCCTAAAACCGACCTCTGCGGTACTCCTGCTTCCACGTACAGTTCTTTCTTGTATTAAGAACGATTGCTCCATTGAAGTAGTCTGGTTAATTGAGTGAAAATGTTTTATTTAATTTATTAGACTCATAGACGCACTAGTAGACAAGCAATACAAGAAATAGACAAATAAAACGCTCTAGAAGAGGAACAATAGTAGTAGGTATGTTTTTTCGGGTCTTGTCGCGCAGGTAACTATTCACTATGTTGACGTTTCGTTGATTGTGCTATCAGCTTCTTCAGAAGTTTTCCTAAAAACAGTTTTTAACGAAGTTTTTAAGCGAAACGTCAAGACAGTGAATAGTTACCTACACGACAAGACCCGAAAAAACATACCTATTATGGATTACGGTCGTCAAAGCCTACACTCAACTATAGGAATAATAGTATTCAGTGACTTCAGGTATATTGCTCGCATATAAGTGAATGAAAATTGACACAGAAATCTTTTCACATGTAAATATGATACAAACTATTCAAATATAACTGCTCAAACGATGATGTTTTTTTAAGTATCATCTTTAAGACTCCATATTTCAGTTATCGCCAATATTTGCTAGCACTCCCCCGCAATGCACTTACGCAGTTAAGTGGTGTCACATTAATTGGAGACCGTTTCAATTGCATTGGTCCCTTATATATAACTCAATTTGCATAATTCATAATCTCATAAAATATTTTGCCACCTGCAGAAGATTCGTTTCATGGTTGCAACTCTCACATATAGCTGTTCAGTTTCTAACCTCTCTGGGTACTTGGGGATATTAATGAATCAGAGAAATAACATTTAAAAGAAAGCAGCCTGAAGTTTTTCCCATTTCCTTGTATGTCACAAAAAGAACAATTCACAGCAATAAAAAGTGTTGCCATTATAATATTGTCAAATAGTCTGGTGGTGGCTCCAAAGAATCCGATTGTGACTTTGATTTCTGCATTTTCTTCTCTCTGCATGGCAGTTGGTTTCTTGATATTGATGGTTAGTTCCTTTTTCTTTACTGTAACACTTCGAAAAATCTAGTTCTTTGTTTTCATCTATTGCTGAGTATGCAAAGAGCAACAAATTATGGACATATTTAAAGGTGAGTAGTTTGTGGTGGTCACCTGCTCTCTAGTTTTCGGAGAGAAAGATTGCACGCTAGCCGAGTATGATTTTTGAATGGGTAGCGTAGAATTTTTCAGATATAGAAGAAGAAACATGTTCGCAACATGAAAATTTGGCATATCTTTGGATCGATGTTGCAAATCCTGTGCGAAGCTCTAGCTTTAATATTAGTAAAGATTTTTTTATGACGACAATTTGTGTGGCCTCTTTGCGTGCTTGATTAAATTAGATTATTAGCTTATTACATTACAGGCTCGTACATTGTAATTCATTAGTCTATAAATATGCGATAACTAATGCTTACATTCCTGTGTAGATACTGAGATAGATTGAATATACTAAGAGAAAATTAATTCACATATTTATACAATCATCATACCTCCATTAACATTGAGAATGCGCTTATACTTTCCGTGATAATCCTCTAATTACAACAATATAAGTGCATAGCAGTGTCTAATTAAATAAACCACAAGCGCAGCAGACATGTGTAATATCCATAATTACTTAAGAGGTGCAGATCATAGCGAATATAATAGGAAAAATATTCATACAAATCATTATACGAACGCATTTCCTAACTCTATAAATTATTAAGCAGTAGTCATCCATCTTTATAACAAATTCTTCGCTACGCATTTTATTCAGGAAAGTGGCAATTTTAAATAAATTTCCTGTTGATAATAAAAGATCCGCACTTCGCTAGGTGCAGTATATTTTTATATATGATACAGATGTAGGTATGTATGTAAATAAATATATGTAAATAGCTGCATAATATGACAATTGTTTCAGCGTGAAACAGCAACAATCACACACGTGAGTCACGCTCTTACAACAATTGCGACACACTACTTTGTAATTTCCGAGACACCTAAATGTCTTTCCATTAACAGTCACCGCTTACGAAAAATATGATTATATATTGTCTTGAGGATACTCCTTATTTGCCAAGCCCACGTTATCGAAAAACGTATAGTAAAAGTTAAAATTATAGATGAATAATTTTTCTTAGCTTTCACAATCTTCACAGCGGGTGGTAATTTATTAAGCGGTACACAAAAATGTTGTTAGTGAAGAATTTATTAGAGAAACTCTGATAATATTTAATTCGTAACAACAGCTCAAACTGCAGATTAGTAATTCATTACTTGGGCACTTACTTACTCCTAACATACCGTGTGAACGCCTGCGAGCGGTCGATACCTAACCTGTGTACGCTATATTCTACTGTACAATTGTATTGGCAAAAATAACTTGATGCATCTTACTTCAGCGATACATTAAATTTCCCATCGAGCGGACGATTGCGGGCATGAAATTCAAGTCTATCTAAGCAGACTGTGAGTGAGACAGGCACATAATTGTTGTCGCATACTAGCATGCGTATTTCAGTTGAATTCATACGTCCTAGCGCTCACTCCTTCACGCATCTTTCATCTTTCTTCAAGCACGTTCTGAGTGATAACGATCGTTAATCGAAAATAAAATAATTAAACAGCAAATGGAACAACCACATGCACAGGTCTAGCCCACAATGTTACACCTCCTTCTCCCATACCTTCCCAATTGGTAGCAGAACGAAGTTGGGCAAATACCATGAATGTCTGATGAGAGCTGATCATGTTTTAAGAAGCCAACTTAATTAATTATCTTTTAAAATTTTCAACGTAGCGAGCTGGATGAATTAGTAGGATTTTGAATCTCACATTAGTATTATGGACTGTGGAGCTATAAAATGAATTTCACGGTAAAGATAACTATTCTGTTAGCAAACAGCCACTCTACCTAAACGTGTCCAAAACTCAATCAAATCTAAGCATTCCTTGTATGTACATACAGGGAATACTTAGATACATATAAGGGTGCCCTGGAAAATCTGGGAAATCTCTTGGATTCAGATAGAACATTAAAAAATAAGATTACAAGTTTCCAATATTTTTTTGCTAGAGGCCCTCCCCACGGAGATACGGCCTGTATGCTAAGGAGTTAAAAAAAATAATTTGGATACCTTGAACATTAAGCTAAAGAAAAGGTACTTTTGTTCAGTGTCGAAAAAATAAACCGTTTTCGAGAAAAAAAAAATAAAGGAATTAATGTTTTATTTTTCTTGAATTAGTACATGTATTTTTATGCCCTTTTTCTACTTATCTTATTTTCCTGATATAGTTTTTCCACTTTTATATGTCAATTACAACACTCCAATTCGAACAAAGATCAATCAATTTCATCTTTGTTTAATAAATTTGATCATTATTCGCATTGGACTGTTGTAATTGACCTATAAAAGTAGAAAAACTATAAGGAAAATAAGATTTTTATTAAAAAGAACTATGATTTCTAATTCTTTTTTGTCTGCAACAAAGTTTGATACGAAAGTCATTGAAGGAGCAGAAAAGTTTTAGTTTAGGTTATTTAATCCGGCAAAATTACAAAGATTCTTCAAAATGCAGTTTTGTCCCTGAAAGGCACCTTAACAAAAATTATGTTTAGAAAATGTAAACCATGTTTTTCTTAAAATTATTAAAAAACAAACTAAAAAATAATATACACGAAAATTAAACACTAAATTTATTTTTAATACTGACTTCACTAAAGCTTGCAAAAATTGAACCTAAATACACTAATTAGAAATAATCAATTAAAAACTTCATAAAAGCATTGTTGCTTATCACATCACAATGAAATGTGAGTCTCTGTAAAAGTTCCTCCCTAGTATCAACCGGAGAGGAATACACCAACGTTTTGAGATGACCCCACAGGTAAAAATTCATTGGTGTTAGGTCGGACCGTGGAGGCCAGGTGTTCTATATGAATCCAAGAGAATTCCCACATTTTCCAGGACATCCTGTATATCCCAAACAGGAACTCTGTAGACGCTGTATCATTTACCCGCTATTAGAGTCAAAGTAGTGATAATAAACTCTTACTCAAAAATTGAATCTTGAAAGCACCACAGGTTCACGCAAGGCCTTACCCAAACTAATATCCAAAGAATCCTTGCTTCTATACAGGATCTTCAGATTACTGTAACACAAGCTAATCAAGTGAGAAACATTTTCGTTAAAACGAAGTTTTTAAGAGAGAAGTTTTCTTACTGTTGGGGTGTGTTCCCAAGATTGGAGGCATAATACAGTTGTGCGTCATCCGCATAAAGATGGTAGTTACATACATACATATATGTGCACAAATTGCAGATATTGTATGACGTGGCAAGTGCAAATTATATAAAACAATGTCTCCAGAATGCTGCTCTCAGCAAAATAACTAATAGAAAATAACTGCGAGAAAAGAAAGCAGATTTTCATCTAACTGAATTCTCATAAGAAGCCTAGTGAACCCTATCCAGTGAAATAGCTAGAGAAAAAGTTGAGAGATTTTAAAGAAAACCCCATGTAGCTTAAAGTAGTGAGCAAAGAGTGTGATGTATTGTGCCAAACGTCTTTTAATGGTCTAATAACGCCAATATAGTGACCGTATCATCATCAATGCCACGGAAAAGAGTGTCTTTGAACGAAATTCGGATTGATTTGTAGACAATAAATTGAAATAGATATTACGAAGTTCTTCTTCCAACATCCCGGAACATAATGCTCGAGCAACCAAGTATTCACAATAGGAGTAATTTTGTAGCTAAAGGCATGCAAATGATGTGGTGGTAATGCTACAAGAGAATACACAGAGCGATTTAGTATACGGTGCAAACAACTCATAGAGGAATGGATAAAGGAGCAAAAGCAAGAATGTAATACTTCAAGGCCACGGATGGCGAAGACTAAGGGAATAAACATATTTCAAAATAAAAGGAATTACCATGAAACCAACGAGAACTGTAACATACCTGGGCATGGTATTAGACGATATCCGATACAGTTTCCGGCAACACATTGAGAGAGCCACCACAAAAGTGGGGGAGAAAGTTCGAACCATTCAGCGAATTCTGGTAAATATAGGAGGATTGAATAATAAGAAGATTGAAGTGGAGTGAAGAAGCACTATGAAAAGACAAGGAAAAGAGGAGAATGTAATCAAAGAACCTGCCAAGTTTCTTTCTTCCGGAAAAAACGAAGCCCAGCCAGACGGTAAACCTAGAAAAGGGCAATTTCTGAGTGTGGTGGGAGAAAAAAAAACGTGGAGGAGATTTTAGTGGGTAAGTGCCCTATATTTCCGACAGTAGAGTATTACCTACGTTTGGAATTTAGAAGGATTTCCTTTCGTCACAAAAAAAATGAAGAGTTCTTTTTAGCCAGCAAATAACGACAGCAAAGCGTTAAGATTTTCAATGAACCAAGCAACATCTCTACCTTACCTCTCTACCTTGTAAGTAATAAGAAAGACAATTTATCCTAACCAGCATAATTATGATAGTAACAATTTTAAAATTTATTTTTCATTTTCTTGCAACGAGTTTTTGAAACTCATAAGCTACAAGATCAATCGCCAAATTTGTAGATTGCTTGTTTGAACTAATACGATTTTTCTTACATCATCTGTAGGAAAATATCAAAAAATTTTCCCAAATTAATGACAGGGTGGACCTAATTTTTTTCCGAGGAAAAACCGCTTGGCCTCGCAGCAGTATCTCGTTCAGGGTGCCCAGATAGTGCCGGGAGTCATACCGGCTAAAACCCCTCCACGGCCTTCATTGACGCACCAAAACCGTCCGTAGGACATAGCATCAGAGCGTCAACCTCTACATTTAATGCAACCTCATTATTTTCTGTCCAAACAGTTCACGAGGCTCTTTTCGATTGATTATGTTTTTTGCCATTTCATGGGCGGACTGCTAGTATTCTTTCCGTTCCATAATTTTCTGTACCATAGTGCCAGGGAGTCAACATACATTCCACTTTATAAAGTGGAATGTATGCATGTCGTCTGTCTGAAGGTAGCCCATCTGTTACACTCAAATATAGTATGTTCGGCTGTGTCAGTACAGGACCAATACATGCATCTGTCAGAATCATCTTTCCTAATGCGCATAGCAAACGATCTGAAGGCCCCATGTGCCGTTAATACCTGTGTCAAGATATAGTCGAGCTTACGATTACTGCACTCCAACCAGGGTGTTAATACAGGTATTAGTCTTTTAGTCCACTCTGCCTTAGTTGTTCGGTTATTCTATCTCTCCTGGAACCTCAATTCAATATACCAGATAGGTGCCCGATAGAGCAAGATATTTTGCATGGCGCTACATAGCACAGCCCTCTTTCCGTCGTCTGATTCGCCCACATTGGGCAAGATTCTGTTGAGCTTTGATTCCTTGAATCCCCACTGCTGGAAAATGTCCTTTGAAGGTTCCGCCAGCATCGACTGTCAAGTCCAAGTATTATAAAACATTTCTTAGGGGTTAAAATCTCTCCGTCCAGATTGAAAACAATAAAATATCTATTTTGCCTACCTCTAAAAATCACACCTTGAGACTTGTGGGCCGCTAGTACAAGTTTGTGATTTTTTATCTACGCACTTATTCTTAGGGCGACCTTAATTAGTCATTCATATTAAATTATTTTAAAAATATTTACTATTTAATCTATAATGTAGCTGAAATTATACAACATAATTTATTTTGTTTTTATTAGATGATATACGCACTGTATTTTAATAGTTTGTATAAGAATTTACGTTCGGAGCGTATAAATCATTCTTAATGAAGTAATAAATTGGCTATGTATTACTGGTTATATACACAATTCTTTTTAATCGAAATAGAACGGAAATATATGAAAATATATCTAACGGCACATATAAATTTGTTGTCAATATCTTGACAATAGAATACGTAAACATTATCCTAAATAGTTTCCGCCAACCTTCAAATTAATGATCAGCGCATACCATACATGTCTTAACGCGGCAACATTCTATTATACCAAACAGATACCTAATTGATTAGCTTGTATGTATGTACACTCATGGAAAGTAAAGATTGGACACTTTCAATGCGTTGTTATATGGAAACTGTCCAATCTTTCCTTTCCATGAGTGTACTTACATATGAATGCCTAGACTGGCCCAGACACCCATATCATAAGTCATATGGATACGTTACATTATTAATAATTACATAACATAAATACTATCGCAATGATTATATTTGAATAGGTACTACTTACAATACAGCCTATTTTCTTAGAAAAAAAAAATAGTACTCTTGCTGTAATTACAACAAGCGTTCGTTCATTAGAATAAAACTAAGAAATGCTTTAGTATTGTTTTAATTGCATAGTCCCCTTGCAGACTGTAATTTTACGCTCCAGTTGGATTCGTTTACATTGACCAACAATTTTTGTTTCAGCGGTGTAACTGTTAACAATGTATTACAATTTAATGTGTTTTTAAAGGTGTGTGGATGATTCAACTACCAATTGTTTGTGTTGGGTATTATTTCTAGGTTTATACGCTGCAATGCTAGTTGGATTATGTAATATAGGCTTTTAAACATGAAGAGCTTTTATTGATTTATTTAACACATCGTTGGTCTTTATTTAAATGTTAAATCACTCCTACAATATTTTTAGCATTATACTGTCAGTATTTGAGCTATCACGCAGCAGTTAAAACGGCTTTTCGTAAAGCTGCTAAATTTTCCGCGAGGTTCTAGGACAATCTCTTACAAGTCTTTAGCAATCTAACAACGTTTGTTTAATTGTTTAAATAAACTGGAGAAGACGCCCGGGAAATAAATATTAAATGGATTACCTGACGCAAATGAGCGCATCCATGAACTTAAAACAATCACATTTCTAAAAAGAGTTGAAGCTTCTATTAAATAGTGACAGATATAAGTATGAGTAAACACAAAATCAATTTTACATTACGTAAAACAAGAATGGGTCTCCATTTTATTAAATTACTTTTCCTTTTGCTAATTTCATCTGGAGACAATCAATCATGTATAAAATTAATCACCGACGCTAAACGGGAAATAGGATTAAAACATACAGAGGTTAAATTGCATTTTGTAAAGGACCAAATTCAAAAGGAGAATTGTGAAATTAAATATATAGAATCGGAAAATCAAATTGCGGATATTTTGACAAAACCATTAGGACCATTGAAATTTTGCAAATTAAGAGCCAAATTAGGAATCTTAATTTGAAGGGGAGTGTTGTTATCATCAAGTTAACTCCGTTACGTTTTTATTTTTAAGTTGCAGATATAAAATGTCAATTGAAATGTTAATGTAATTATTACGGTCATTATTATATTTATTATATTTCAATAAACTGAATTAAGGTCGTATCAAATAGTCTGCATAGTTCATAATACATCATCTTCAATTTCTGGAAATAAAAAGATAGGTGGCAAGATTACAGCTCTGATAAACGTCAACTGTCAGAAACATTAACGGTGGCAAATGTCCACTCTGACAAACGTCAACTCTTGTAGACGTCAACGGTGTAAGGTTAACGGTGACAAATGACAACTCAGAGAAACGTCAACAGTACCAAACCTCAACGATAAACCTCAACGGTGACAAACACCAACAATGTTAAACGTCAACTCTAACAAGCATTAACAACTCTGACAAACGTCATATTTGACCAAAGTCAGATCTGTGGATCTAACAACAGGTGCTCACGTCAACTATAACAGACGTTAATTATCTGTCATAAACGCCAAATCTAACAAACATGAACGGTAGCAAACGTCAGATCTGGCAATGTACATCATGTATTCTTATGACCTTTAGTACTTATCTTATTTTCCTGATATTTTTTTTCCACTAGTAGGTCAATTAAAACAATATAATTGGATTAAAGATCAAATTTATTCTAGAACCTTTACACTTTATTAGGTTTTTGTTACTATTTCTTTAGTGAATAAAATTAACATTTAATTTGTGTCAATTAATAAACATCAGACGGCACGTCTGATGTTTATTAATTAATAAATTTGTTGATAGGCACTATCAACAAAATTATTTACAGACAAAAAATTCATATCTGTATTTTTATGACCATTTTTACTTATTATCATATTTTCCTGTTTTTTTGATCAGGATCACTATTCTTATGATTATCCAGATAGTTTTTCCACTTTTAGGTCAATGATAACACGCAATTCTAACAAAAGTCAAATTTATTCCAAAACCTTTACAAAATTTATAATCTGGTTTTCGTAACAACTTCTTCAGTGGAATAAAATTGACATTTATAGGGAAAAACATGGCAAAAAAAAAACCTAGTCAAGAGCTTAATTTTATAAAATTCCTAGTCCTCGAACAGAATTGTTAGAGCTTGACAAAAAAATACATTGATATAAGGAACATTAGTGTTATGATTATAAATTTTACATTTCAAAATATCTTAAATTGTCCAATATATTGTAAACATAATCCTATATATCACTGAATTTCTTTGTCTGTAGATAATTTTGTTGATAGGCATGGCTAGTTATTTATTTATAGTTTGACACTAAATAAATGTCAATTTTATTCCACTGAAGAAGTTGTTACGAAAACCAGATTATAAATTTTGTAAAGGTTTTGGAATAAATTTGACTTTTGTTAGAATTGCGTGTTATCATTGACCTAAAAGTGGAAAAACTATCTGGATAATAAGATAAGTTAAAAGGTCATAAAAATACATATATTCTTATGATTATAATTTTAAATTTCAAAAATATCTTAAATTGGCCCCTAGTTTGCAAACATAATCCTATATATCACTGAATTTCTTTGTCTGTAGATAATTTTGTTGATAGGCATGGCTAGTTATTTATTTATTATTTGGCACGAATTAAATGTCAATTTTATTCTACTGGCGAAGTTGTAACGAAAACCAAATTACATTGTAAAGGTTTGGGAATTTATTAGAATTAGAATGTTGTAATTGACCTACAAGTGGAAAAACTACCAGGAAAATTACAAATATAAATAAATTGTAATAATAAATTGTAAAGGTTCTAAAAGATATTTGATCTTTTATCCAATTATAGTATTTTAATTGATCTACAAGTGGAAAAAATATCAGGAAAATAAGATGTGACAGATCAACTGTGACAAACGTCAACGGTGACCAATGTCAACGGTGACAAACGTCAACGGTGACAAACGTCAACTATCAAACATTAATTAAACCCATCCCATATTAAACCTTTGTGTACCTACGCACAGTTTAAAACCTAAACAGAAATCTTGGATTTGTATATCAACGGAAACAAAAGGAAATTAGTCTAATATTATTATATACATATATTAGATATGTATTTCTTTAAGTGTTGATAAATATTTGAAATTATGTACTGAGAAAAAGTATGATGTTTAATTCAAAACTAATTCGTTTAATTAAATCAGCTGTCATAAAACTATGGCGATGTATTAGGGCTGTACTCTGAGAGACAAAATGATTGATTGATTACACAACCCTTTTGGACCACATTTTAAGTTTTGTAATTGGTAATATTCAGTTTGGAACTGTCAGCTTATATTATATTACCTACTTGTATTGAAATCAAATAATTCAGTAGCGTGGTATATATTTCTTTCGTGTGATTATTATTAGATTATTTTACTAACTGCTTCCTTTATTGTGATTGTCACTGTATTTTCCCTATGTAATTACGGCCTACGAACAGCCAATCACGACTCTACCTTTTGGCGGTGAAATTATAAATTACTCCCCCGAATTAAAAAAAATCGGAGAAAATTTAATTTGTTGCAACAATTTATTTTAATATAGGTAATTGATAGAAGCTAATTCAAACATTTTTTGCAGCAGGATGGATGCCTTCAATTGAAAAATTTTATTGAAGATTAGTTGGATCGTACAGCCGTTTACAACTGGTGGTCCGCACATATAGTGACAGAACAATTAATTTGATCACATGCAAAAAACATGCCAAAGTTTGAAGAAAAGTGGGCAAAGAAAATTAATTCATTTTTCAAACAATATTGGGTTATAAATAACTAGACAAATGTAATAAGTAAGGTTTTAAAAACAATAAAATTGAGTTATTTCTGGGCAAGAATACCATTCAAGAAGAAACTTTTTGAGATTTAACATAAACTCAAAGCATGTCACTAAACATATGCTAATGTCTCGTTATAGATTTTTTCGTTTAATGTAATCCATTGTCAGCTGTATTAAATTATCATTGCTGCAGAAATTAAAGATCCGAATTTGTTACAATTTTATTACACTATTATCTTGGATTAATAAGAAAATTTGTACTTTTCAGATGGCTATAATAATTAAGTTAAAATCACGCATTATGTTCATATACTTTGACGTACTTACGTATTTAATTTGCTAAATGAATTCCACATTACTTAGTTAACCTGTCAATTATCAGTGAAACTTGATTTATTCCTACCATAACTGCTAACTATATAATAAATATTCTAATTGCCTGATATAATACTCAGCGTTCTAAAAAATTTGAACAACATATGTTTTCTGTGTATATCTGTTTAAAATGCATACGCTAGGTTGTCTTTCATATCAAGGATCATATTTGCTACCAATATAATTATTCCACAAGACGATAATTATGTAGTACAACTGCTTTCGAACAAGGAACACGAAATGTATATTGGTACTTAATCTGAATTTAGTTTCGTTTACCGTGTACCTATTATATACATACATGCTTACCGCCCGAAGATAGAATTATCCTTCACTGTTAAAGATCAACAATACTGAAGGTTATTATTCCATTATTAAGTTCTGCGTAACATTCAAATTAACAACCCGATAAAAAATTGCTACAATCAACGGAAGGGACAATTAGAATATGACAGCAAAATGTATGATAGATGGATAATTCATACGGGTATATACACCAAAGCAATGTATGCAAGAATTATGAAATCCACACTGTAGAAAGTGTTACATCGCAAACACGCTAAAAACACATTTTTTTTCTCAATTATCTATGCATATACACAGTTTCTGTTCTCTACTAAAACGATTTGTCATAGCCATTGACTCATTTCGCGCTGTAAAAAATTAATTTTAATAAATTTAAGAGAACAATACAATTGTTTAGATGTATGTGCTTAAGGTGTAACCATTTTCTCACCAACAGCAATAACTCTTCTGTACAGGTTATGGATGTTTGCATCTTAAATGCAGCAAATCATGTGATTCCTTTATAAATACTAGTATGCGATCAATTTATTTCAATTTCGGTTTCCGTTTATTACATTTTAATCTTTCCAAATCTGCCGAGACGTAAATTATTAAACTAAATAACTAAGAAGCAAAATTGCCTTTAATTAAACGGCCAAACTAAGCAAGCGCAGATAATTTAAAATTTTTGGCAAAGTTTATAGACAACATTATTGAGAAAATTATCAGAAAAACAATGGTTAGTCAACGATATACATATGTCAATAATAATAGTTTTAAAGCACTACAATCTGCGATAGCGAAGAGCTAGAACGAGATCGTCATATATTTTTTTTAGGTACATATTCATTTTTATTGTCCATTATTCTTATAAACGTTGAGTTTCAATATATTACCTTGCAGTTGCGCTTCTTAGTAAGTAGTTTAATATTAACTTCTATGTGTATTTTATTGCGGACACTTAAGTAAATGTTTGACCAAATTGTTTATCGTTAAAAAGAGTTTTATGTCCGAAATATGAAACCTTGACTTTTTATTACGCAATACTATTTTTAACATATCTCATCTAAAATGTACTTACTGACTTCTTGTTACAATCTCTTCAAATACAATTTTGACATGTTAGGTACTACGTATGTTTAGCTATTCACAAAATTGGTAACATTATTTTAATCAACCCATAAAACCAGACAAAAAAGCCGATAGTTTCTAGAGTTATTATGAACCATTACAAAACGTTGTTCTGGGGACATACAGTGCCCAAATTTGCTAGACTTTAACGACGCCATTTTGTAGACACAGCTGATTGAATATTTCGTTAATTATTTTTCTATTATCTTTTTGTGTTTCTACTGAGATTAAACAAGAAAATCAGTTTTTTTTTTACTATTTGATGGTAAAAATGGATCCGCAGCATAATACAAGTGGATTATCAGTATCGCCTCCAAGAAAACATGTTACTTTGGGGCGTGGACATTTTTCTGTACAGGAAAAGCAAGTTATACTGAACATGTAAAAGAAAATTATTGGTAGTAATCCTACAATAAAGAAAACACAGATAACACTGCAAATTGCAAACACTTTAGGTAACATACATAAGTTGTTATGAATATGTAGATATATTTATGTTTACGAATAATAGTAGGTGTTGCGAAGTCATGTATTTTCAGTATTCTTGGTAAATATAAAGCTAAACGACTAATTTCACCACCATGAAAACGAGTTGGAAGAAAGGCGGTGCCTATTCATGTTGGGTTATAGCCTTGCATTCTTTATCGTGTCGTTTCTTCCACAACGACACTAATTCTCTGGAGTAGTTGTGTACTGAGTGTGTGAGGATGATGTTGGAGTGCAAGTTATTTTCATCGTGTGTTAGATGAACGAATGTGAGCGATTTGTTGGTGAGTGTGTGAGGGTGATGTTGGCGTACAAGTTATTTTCTTCGTGTGCTTGATTCCTTGCCTGACTATATATTCAATGTGAATATGTACTCTGTAGTAACTCTTTTCCCAAATTTTACACAAGGGAGGTATGCAATAGTGCGAATGCTGTCACTACACGACTCGTACGGTCGTTGGGTTCTTCCTTCTTGTTTGACATTCGGATTCGTCTGAATGGGTGCTCTAACGGCACAGTTCCAATGACACCAAAATGCCTCTGTATGAGGCCTATCAAACTGTTGTGAGTGCTTGGCGTCCACAAGAGTATAGATGTGGCAGTCCCAATCTTGCGTATATCTCCATTGTTCTAATTTGGGATCAATGACTGCTGCAAAGTATTCATGTTGGATTATATATTGGTGAGTGCGTGAGGGTGATGTTTGAGTGCAAGTTATTTTTATCTTATGCCTGATGGATGACTGTGCGATTATTTGGTGAGTGTGTGAGGATGATCGTGTTGGAAGGTTGTGTACTGAATGTGTGAGGGTGATGTTAGAGTGAAAGTTCTCAATGGTCGATGGTCTTTTGGGTGTTTTACAGTCTGTTACAGGGCACAGGTGAAGCGACAACGATTTCTAACGGCGGAGTTAGTTTGTACCAACATTTACGAAGTATCTATCTTCTCTATACTCTTCTTAGATACGAGCTCTACGATATTTTCTTAAATCAATTTACCGAGAAATATTTGCTTAGTTAAGATTAGTATTTTTATCTTTCGTTGTCACTGTTGGTGGATTAACTACGCAAATATTACGTTATTGGATTACTTACTAAAATCTAAATGAATTATTATGAGATTGCTGTTACGAAGCGAATATAGTTCATATTCGTTTTGTACGTAAGCATCCAGTACCTAATTGCATACCTATTGCAATTTATGACGTATGTACAGTTAGCGTAACTGTGGTGTAATATTTGTTTGGGGCTCACCTCTTGCGCCTTTCTGCCTTTTCGGTGGTGGGGGACAATTGATGGGTCAGCGTGAGGGAGCCAGGAAATCAGGTCAAAAATTTGTTGGCTTTATGTCTTGGTGAAGGTGGAGTAAGTGGAGGGGCCTCACTAATCTTTTATTAAGTTGTAAGTTAGCGAAGTATGAAGCTTTATCACTAGTACATGGAAAAATATACGTACATGAATTGTACATAATAAAATTTATATTTGGGGTCGCTTCTTGCATCCTTCTACCTTTTCCGTGGCTGGAGACAATTGGTGAGTCAGCGTGAGGAAGCCGGGAGATGAGGTCAACAATTTGTTGGCTTTATCTCTTGGGGAAGGTGGAGTAAGTAGAGGTATTTAAATAAATTGTGAAGCTTCATTCTTCCGAAAATATAGATTTTTGAACTGTCAACATTTGTTATTTCTTTTATCGGTAAATAAAGCCGTTAGATTATACGTAAAGCATTTTCATTCTATGCCCTGTTAAGAAACGTTCTTAATAAATAATTTGTTTGAAAGCAGTCTGGCTTGAGATTTATTAAAGTCCGCAATAATAATATTAAATTAGTTTCTTATTATGCGAGATTAGCTAGAAATTAATCGATTTGGGGCTACGCAAGATGCTGACAGAAATAATACATATACGTCATTAGTGGGTTGACCGCAAGCTAAACAACTCGTTGGCATCTAAAATTGAATATATATCTGGAGACCACATTCTCGTAACGGGGATCAGTTTATTTAAGATTTTGGGTAAATTTACGTCCTACAAATGGCAAACGCCAATCAAATCTTACCGTAAATAACTTATTTGATTCTAATACATCATTTAAATTTACCGCCAAAATAGTTGTCAGTTTAATTCGCCTAATGTGAAGCGGATTTTATGATTTGGTCCTCTTAATAAAAAACAAGGTATACCAGTGTTAAATAGCGACAACGAAATAAATGAGACACTGGTACTTGAATTTAGGAAACTTATGCATCGATGTTTGGATAAATTCCACTGACACAAAGACGTACAGAATTTTCCAAATTATCGTCAATTGGCCTTGTACGATGTTTTGATTTATTAACTTTCATCATTGAAGAGAACTGTTCGCACAGCTAAACTAAAACAGTATCTGTGCCCCCCACAAGCGGATTTTGTTCTGAAACGCTTTCAAACGGCTGTATAAATCATTTACTAACTGTCCTTGTTTTTGAAGTTTTAAATATAAGTAAATCATTCAAATGGCCTGTAAGGTCGACCAGAATTGCTAAGTGATATACCTATTTTGGGTCACTCAATTCAGATAGTGGTTTATGTTTTATTTGTATAAAATCTGCTATCTCATTTCTAAGCTCGTAAAACCGTTTCAGCATTTTCCTTTTGCTTAGCCATCTGACTTCACAATAATATTCGACTGATATTTCATCAAAAAACGCCTTGCATTGACGATGGTTAAGCTCTCGGAATCGAATAAAATTGATGATTTTTACTAACACAAACATAACATTCTGGAGTCAAATGGACTTAGAACACAATTACTGTTGGTGAATAATGAAATGAACCACAATCAAATCATCTTTTTGCACATTTAATTCCGTAGCTTTTTCATACAAAATTTCGATGAATCCTTTACATAAGTCGACCATAAAAGGTGTACCATCTGTGCATACACCAACTAATTTTGACCATGGCAAGCCAAAACTTGTGAATACCTTTTGAACTACATTAAAAATATCCTCTCCTGTAGTGGTTCCTTTTAGCGTTTGTAAAGCAAGCAATTCCTCAGTAACAGTGAACTCTTTATCAACACCTCGAGTAAATATAGCCAGTTGAGCTGTGTCAGACCAATCAGTGCTCTCGTCTCATGCTTTGGAAAATGATTCGAAATCAGCCATACTGTCAGTCAAAGTTGTTTTTATATCATTAGCCATCATTTCGATACGTCGGGCAACAGTTCGTTCTGACAGACTAGTTTTTTCAAATTCATTTTTCTTTGAAACTTCTAACACACACTCCTTGATAAATTCTCCTTTGGCAAATGGTTTAATAACTTTGCCAATTTTGAACTGACTATAAAACTCGCTTTCACAACATTATGAAGTTGTGTTCTTTGTTTATGAAACATTTGCTGCTGTTTTTCCGAATTTACCCATGAAATTTACCTATTAAACAGACGAAAACCTCAGATTATCTTTAAGAATTTTTTGAAAAAATCCACTTCCACACCTTTTGTTACCCTCCATTTTACTCCCTTGATCACTAAAGGTTTGAGTAAAATCTTCATCTTAGGATCTTAGGATAGTTTACAGTTCCGGCACTAATTTGAGAGGTCTGACCGGTAACCATGAAGATAAGGCAGCTTAACATAAACATCGTAGCTATACTTCTTTTGAAATGCCAACGATATGTACCTATACGTCTATTTAGCGCGCGCCATTAAAAGGAACAAAATTCGTCGTTTTGCCTCTAAAGAACTATCCTGCAGTTTTTTTACTTTTACTTTAGTACCATTATCTCCTCAGTATACATAAGATTGCACATTTCCATGTTAAAATGAATGGTAATTAACCAATTATATATTTTGTTATGGTTGTTTTACAATGAAAAGTACCGCAAACGTTTATGTTTGGTCATAGAAAAACTAACAATTTGTTATAATATTGACTCAAGGAAATGTAATCAGATAAAACGTTTGGAGAACTTAAAGGAAATACATTACACGGTGGTATCTACGTTTCTATCAAAAAGGTTTTAGAATTTTTTTAAAGCAGATTTTATTTTGCTCCCTTAATAGTCTAAGAAAATCACATCATCATCATTCACGGAACATAGAAACAATTAGATGTGAAATGAATTTTCTTGTAAATGAAAACCTAATTATATAATAAATGATTTATGCATGTTCAATTTACATACCTATGGGATGAATGAATTTTAATTGAGCTACATCTACAATAACTTAAATTTAGAAACAAACAAAAAGTTTACTTGTTTCATTATTAATCTGTATATGGTGTGGGCGTTTCACCGGATTTAAAAATTTGTTTCGACCTTGATGGTATCTAATAGTAAAAAAAAAGAAATCTGAAAGTTGTAGTAATTCCACTATATTACGATTAGGATTTCCAACGTTTATACGGTCTTACGTTGATTTTTTTTTACTTACCAAAAGATATGCCGCCAAAAATCCTGATCCAATCGCCAAGCTACAGCAGAAACAATTTTCCAACAATGCCATTTTAAAAATCGCCATAGACGAAACACATTTTGTTCCTTTATCTGTTCATTATCACTACATTTTCACACTGGAACATTTACACTGCACACACATTTCACATTTTTTTGCTGGTTAGTTGTTGAAAAAACGCACTTTCTCAAAAAATGTCAATGCAAATATTATTTTACAGCCATGTGGTTATTGACTATTTATTTAATAATTTGATACATGTTGCAAAACGATTTCAAGGTAAAATTGCTGCGGTACTTTCTTGGCGATTAAGAATAAAATTTACAGCACTGATTCTAATTTTTGCGTTCGTATAAGAGCTTGTTATAATACGAAGCTAAGAACGGTATCGTGTTTTTAAAGAGATATAGGTGTTCGCGCTGCGTACTTTTGCGGGCAACTATTTAAATATTTTATTCACGTGTAAATACGTAAAATACTTTCTCCTTGTAGGTAACTACTACTATAATACATTTCAGTATTGCAAATACTTAAGACAATGTCAACTCCTTCCGAGTATAGTGTAGACCACACGATTACAAAGAAGTAAAACAAATTGCCTATAGAAGTCGTTTTTTTAGTATTTTTCGCTGAAATTTTATCAACTTTTATTAATATTTTAACAATATTAAAAACTTATGTTTTGTATCAATTTTCGTTTGTACAAATTAAAAATCAACATAAAAATTCAAAATTGAGTAAATCGTGATTTATATATTCTGAATACACAAATTTCATAATTATTTTTTGATTTTACAGCACATTTTAATTAAATTCTATTAATTATTATTCCTGCAGCAGAGCCATCTATTGGCATCTTTCAACATCTTTTTAACTATGAAGCAAAAACGCCAAAAACATACAATAAACGTTTTTTTTTGTTAAAAAAAAACGAAAATGGAAATGGCAAGATATTTAGCATACAAGCGTATATGAAATATATCATCCATTCCAAGATGAATTTCACCAGATTATAAGGATGGAAATTTCATTCATTTATTTAAAGATATGTATGTAGGGGGAATGGCAGATTTTTTTTTAATTAATACAGGTCAATGAAATTTCAATTATGCTTAATCTGATTCAGGACAGGATTCTCAAAAAGTAAATCATTTGCAAAATTGTTTTCCTTTAGTTTAATTTTTGTTATGTATGTAAGATTAGAGCAGCAAATTTTTCAATTTTTATTTATGTAGAAGATAATATTACAGAGGTGAATTTTATTCATATTTTTGTGTCATCCATATAATAACAAAAATATTCATGAATAACCACCTCGAATCTAATACTTGTCTTTGGAATTCAGTAAATGTACTATTACTTTGGTAAAATAAATACGACAGAAAACAATAAAATTTCCTTCTAAAAACTTAAGATATTTTATTTTACAAGTGTATAATGTGGTAAATACACATATCTTTACAACAATAATGAAATCGATAGCGATTTAATAAAGTGCTACTAGACAAATTATTTTCTTCCCCACTAATGATGTTCAGCAGCTTCCTTCCTGCGGATTTCAGCCCATTTCGCTACATTCTCAGGTGAGTTTGCTAGAAAAAAAAACAAAATAGCATTTACAAATAGCAACAGAAAGGTGGCAATACACTTACATAAATTGGAAATTTTCTTAAATAGCGGTATACAAACTAATACTCCACCAATGTAATATTTCCATATAAATTGTTTTCCAAAGTAATGTTTCCATGGGAATTGAGCTATTTTCGCAGATATGGTATATGGGAATTTCATTGGTCGAAGTGGACCTGCCTTAGCTGCATCTGCCATAGTGCTATAATTTCTGAAATATTATTCAATCTACTATAATACGTCTGTTAATGTAAAAAATAAGAGTAAGAACTGTACTAAAAGTAATTCGAATAAACTGCAAAGTACATCAGACCATTTATGTAATCGCGTTCATAACCTTAAAAATTGATTAAGTCGCTCATACAGTATTTATAGCAAGACATAATGACTAAATGTTAATAGTTTGTCTTCGTAGATATAATAACAGTATATAGTTATTAATCTTACCTTAATATCCTGAAAAATACGTAACAATTAAATGTAATCGACAATCGAACCCCAACACCCTAACTGTCAAAGTGACAAATGCAAAATTCCCTAGGTAACCAATTTGGTTCTGTACATAGGAACGTTCATTTGATTCAAAAATGTCAATGCGTTTAAATATAATATAAAACTATAATATTTTTGAACTTAACAAAACTACAAATTTGATACATGAGGAATAATAAGTATAATAATTATAATTTTATTGTTATATAATCAGTATTGTGTCCATCGATCTAACCAGTTTCATGTATGTGTATTTAGATGGCGCTAGACGCTATACTAGACAGTGTCGTAGCTTGAAGAAGGGAAGGAGGCGCTTCTCCCGCTCGCTACAGAATTTAATGATTATTACGTCACACTTTTTAGATCCATTATTCTACCTATTTTAAATACGATGTGAAATAAAAGGAATTGCTACCGAACACCGTTTTATTGTTACCTTTAGATATAAACTATTAAATAATTAGGTTTTATGTACAGTCATACAGAGAAGTAAAATTAATCGTTGGCAAATATCTATGCCTTAACTATAACTGGGCAGGGTGTAATCTCTAATTGGAAACTACCTCTCAAAACATAACTTAACTTAATAACATAATAACTGTCACCTAAAAATAAAAGTATAGTTAAAATATAAAACGCTGTTCGTAATATTGCACATGGAACATTCATAACAGCTACTCTTTGATGAAATAAATGAACACTAACACTTGGTCAGACAAGGGAATATACAGACTACACTAAAAAGAACAGGGGACCGCAGCTTATGCGCATGCGTCAGAATTTTCAGTTGAAATTCGTTGGCGGGCTGTTTGTGCTTTACTTGGCAATTTACATGTGTTCTATTGCTAGCATATTATTTCGCTAACGCTACTGCTTGTTATATTGTATTCTGCAATTTAACCGTCTTATCTGTTCGTTAGAACAAGATATATTATTTTATCATAGTTTTAATTTATTTAAGTTTATTTAACATTCATTTTTGTATTTATATGCTTAGAGTTACGTTAATCGTAATTCCTAGTTTTTTAGTTTAAAGAAAATGGATTGTTCATTAGGATTACCACCAAAAACGTGTCCTCACTGCAGTAAGATTTTTTCTAGCGCTCGAAGAAGTCTTAAGCTGTGTCCATTGTGTGCAGATGGAAGTGAAGTTAAGACATGCGAAGACCTAAGAAAGCATATCAAAGAAAACCACCAGGTAAATATTGAACAATTAACATACCAATTTTCAAGCAATCAAGGCTACGAGATATGGAAAAATACACAAAAAATAGAAACCACTTATGCAGCGCGAAGATCAAATCATATGAAGAACTAACAAGGAGATATGTTATTTGCTCTGATGTACTTGTAATATTACTTTTTTTTTAAGATTTTATTAAAAATTCTAATACTTTGTGTAGTAATAAATTTATAATAGGCATATGCGTTGCTTGCTTACCTCAGTCAATTGGCGAGTAGTAGAAAACATTTACATATACATATTTATTTTATAGAGGTGGTAAAAATAATTATTTTTCACTATTTCAAATGGTTTTATTTTTAACATGCACATGCAATAGAATAACGGAATCTAGAAAATAGAAAACACGCGTTTAAAATTAGGCCTCAAACTGCAGCGAATGCACCCTCACGACCCTAACAAATGTCCTACAAATTAAAAATGTGTATAATACGTATACCACATCATTTTAAAACTGGCGATAACTTTTGACGCATGCGCACAAGATGCGATCTCTTGTTCCTTTTAGTGTAGTCTGGGAATATACGAGCAGAACCTCTATGGACGGATAACCAACATGATTTAATGGGATAAATCAAAAACATTCGACAGAGAGGAACGCCACATTAAAAAGTAAATGAAAGGAACAACATTCCTTGGCCATAACAACCAATACCATAAGTACAACAAATACACAGGTCCAAGATATGTACCTGGCCGAACGAACGACCGTGGCGCTGGTCATTTTACGGAATCCACCTAGGCAGGCACGAATGGTGGGTTGCAACCCTTGCACTTATATGTATAGGGGAACACACACCTGCTACTGCCTGCGACATAACAGTACCGAAACTACAGCCAATGCTGCAGTAGATCACCCAGGTGAGAGCACCAGCGAGCGTAAGCAAGTCGAAGTAAGCACGTGCTGTTGTAGATCGAATGATCGAAGCAATCGTTTGTTGATGAAGGTATTAGTGAGGTAGAGACAAATATGTAGCTCTTATAAGAGCTTCTCTGAAGACGACGGTAGACTTTTCGCCGTAACGTCAGAATATTTGAATTCCACATTGAATAACGTTCATTTAACCAAAATTCAACGTTTACTATAAGATTATATAAACCTTATATGTAGTAGTTACAACGCTGATTTAAAAAAAATATATGGCCTTATACGCTATGCATCTCTGAACTAAAATACGTCAATAAATACATATGTGTTTTACGTTAGATAAATACATAAGCAATTCTGATATGACTTTAAAAAGAAAACAATCAGCCAAGTGTCTTAAAACAATTATATCTTCCTAGAAATGTTATTATTTTAAGTTTCCTTTCCTGTTAATCAAGATGGTTGAATTAAAAAAAAACTAAATATATAAAACACCAAATTGCACTCTAACTATCACTAACATATAGCGATATCCTTGCATAAAGTTACAATAAAGTGTTTAGATACGAATGCTGTGTGGCAAACATTTACAGTATTACTTAAGACCAAATTGAAGTTCAATTATAACGCTTTAGATGTTGTGTGCGAAACTGATTAAAATATTACCTATAAATGTAATAGTAGAAAAACAGATTTGTTACATTTTACATCAAATACGTACGATCTATCATATTTTTCCTGTGGAAACAAATAAGTTTGCAATATAATTTATGTAGCAATAAATGATATTTATTTTGAACTAACACACACAGATATACTCATTTAAAAAATACATTTTGTTATTGACGATAACACTTAGATTAACTTTTGACCTGGTGTTGTGTATAAGGAAAGAGTTATTATTCATTGGCAAGCAATATTTAGAATAATTTACGGTTGTAGCTTGGTTTGTGAGAATAGTCGTTTTCAGGTGAATCTAAAATGTCAGCGCTTCGTGGTCAAGTACTGTCAGGAACTGATGTTGCTAAGTAAGTGAAGATTTTGAGATTTACGTCTGTAAATTCGAATTGTAGCGTTTTTAATTTTTGTATTTTTTTAATTACATTATTCTTAGAAGAATTTTTAAATTTTAGGGAGATAAGGCAGCAATTAGCCGAAGATGTTACGAAAATTAAAACAACGATACCAGGTTTTGAACCTGGGTTAGCAATTGTTCAAGTTGGAGGAAGAGAGGATTCTAATGTTTATATTCGTATGAAAATTAGAGCTGCCAGCGAAATCGGCATCAAAGCCGAACATGTTAAATTACCTAGAACGACAACAGAAACTGAGGTACAATTTTATAAAGTTTATCAATTTTATTTGTGACGTTCCTTATACTGTTTTTTGCACTTTCTAACCGCAATGTAAAAGATGCAATTATTGATGTAGGTACCTATACATGTCTAAAAGATGAGTAGCATTGTAGAATAAATATCTATGGTAGGTATGCATTAATATGACATTTACATACAATAATAGCTATTGTTAATTGTACAGTCCCTTTTTTTTCTCCCACAAAAAAGAAGAATATTATTATGATTATAAGACATATTTTCAAAAAATATTTATTGCAGCACACAGTATTCGGTAATAGTATATTATGACACTATTAGTGCATAATCAAGCTTTTAAAGCACGAGTAACGAGTTTAAAGTTTACGAGTGCTTTAAAAGCTAATTATGCACTGTGTCATACGATATTTTTTAGTATAAATGCAACAATAATTTTAACCAGAACTCAAATCAATAATTTCAATACATTTTATCGAGTGATATGTGTCTCTATATTATGTCATTTGACATTTCACTTAATTATTAAACATCATTGTTGTATTAATAATGTCGACAGAAATTCAAAAACTAACTGCTGAAGCTGAATTAAGTTTAATACCTACAAAGTCCAAATAATAATTCAAATCAATTGTCAATAATTCCAATACATATTATCGAGCGACATGTACCTATATGTCATTTGACATTTCCCGACATTTCACTGTACTATTAAACGCTTGGGATTGGCTGTTACCAAGCAACTTTTATACGCACGGCGTGCGATAAAAGCCCGATTATGCACGCTTATGGGTCTGTTTTGATTGGTTTATGATGCATGCATACTAAAAATAAAATAATTATGACATTTTTACGGTTATACAGGCGGTTGTGCTAATTGTATTAATAATTGCAAACTATCAGGATTCTACGCATTAGTAATTTTGCCGTTCCGACAAACCAAACTACAATTTGCAAACGGAAATATGGTGTTCCCAAGTAAATTAATAATCGATTGGAAACTGTTTGCTGATAGTCAGAACAATTCGCGAATTCTTTGCTGATTTTCAGAGTCTGTACTTTACACATGCGTAGCTTATTTCATTTTACATTGGTAGTTTATAATTTCGAATGTAGTAGTAAGTCATTTAAAACGACGCCGATGCCTTGGAGAACTCAATTTTCTATATATTAGGAAGATTTTTCGTATGTTAAATTCAATTTCTTTACAGTAGAATATAAAATTTCAAATTGTTGTTTAAAGCGTTCCAACAAGTGCCAATTGCAAACAGTTGCCAATTCATTTCTGACTGCGCATACACACTAAACTGTCACAAACTGTATGTTGGAACAAACCTATTGGTTGGATTACACAATATCATTCTAAAATTTATAAAATATGTTTGCATGATCTAAAGCAGTAAATAAGAGTGGACGAAGATCAAAGCTTCCGCAGGATAGATATAAAATAACCTCCAAAATTGATTTCAACCAGTCTAAAGGCTGCTTCTTATTTCCACAGTACATACCGCATTCGAGCCGTTGCAATAAATTTTGCAAAATTTTGTGTGCATACAAGAATGTAGTGTTAAATTATACCAAAGACTTCTACAGTCTGATGGCTTCCGTGTTATGAGCTCGTCATGTAAGTGTAAATATGAACGAAAAATGGAATAAAACAAAACACAAAATCAAATACAAAAAATTAACTACAAACTCAACCACGCCAGAGGCTTTCTGTCAGTTTTAGTAGTAGGTACTTTCTTTTCGGATGATTTATTGTTTTTTGTACTTTATTTTATTTTATTGTTTGTTTGTATGTAGTACCTACTTGTACTATGTGATAATTACAATCACTCAAGTAAAGGAGTAACTGAAACAACACCAAGTTATACAGGAACTCTTCTTTGTGCAACCCAAAAGAAATCCTAGCTCTTATATTTAGCTGTTCCTAGCCATCAAACTCACGAAATAGATGTATTTTGCGTATACACTGCACTAAACACTTATTACAACACTTATTACTACTTATTATAACAGACGCAGGCACAAAGTAAAAGTAAAGATTTGCAACGAACATATGTGATGCAAAGTAATTGGGCGTTATCAGTAATTTTTTTCTCAACATCGCTCAACAAAAATCACTCATCAAAAAGGAGTAGTTTTTATATGGTTTTTAATACCGTTTATTTTTGATGTGTCATTTACATACATACATACGTCTAAATTGTGAAATGAAACTTAACTTGCCTTTTAGTGTGACATGTTCAAATTTATGATTACTTCTTTATGACATCATGGAATTCGTTGAGTAGTTTTTGCAATTTTATATTCGCTACAATTTCAAATTTATGTTGACCATTATTAACGGAATAATTAAGGCTGTTAAAGATGGATGTATACCTATATATAGGCTGATCCAAATTAAAAGTGCACCATTGGTATCTCCGTTATTATAGTAGTCAAGTCTTCGGCTAGATTAGGAAAGATATAGTATTTTTTGCGCTGATTACGATGATGAAAACAGAAAAACGATCGAACATGTAGGTAACGAGTTATTTCAAAAAGCGTATATTTTTCTAATGAAACGCCCTGTATATTGTTACCCCAATCGATGTGCAATCACTTGCTTAACAAGAATATTCATATGACTGCTTGAAAAAGTTGACAATAACTGAGATAATTAAAACATAAGGTGTAGTCAAGTTAGACAGACAAAATTTATTTTCAAAGCAATAAAGCAAAAAGTATTAGTGAAATATTAAGGCGACTCGGGAAACGGTAAGACAGTTTACCCATGGTTTACCGTAGAAGTGACAGTCTCATGTCCTAGTTATTGTGCAAATAAGTTAGACTGTGCGTGAAAAAAATAAAATGTGTGTTTATTACTTCAATTTACTGTAAATTGTGTTGGAAATGCCTTTTTCATACATTGACAAGTGTGACATGCTAGAGCAAGGGCGGTTCAACGGTACAGTGAATTATTTCCTAGACGTCAAGTGCCTAACTACTATTAGTTATTAAGATTGTATCGACTTAGAAACAACGATAACGTTTTTGCTAAAAAAGGACAAAGGGAACCGCTATTATTTCCCAAGAAACGGAAGTTACCGTGTTACCGTATTTTGAAGTACATACATCAAAATTCGATAAGACAGTTATCTGCAGAAACCGGCATTGCTTATACTCCTATTCAAAGAATTCTCAAGAAACAAATTTTCGCCGTATAAATATCAACGTCTCCAAACGTTAGAAGACGATGATGCAGATAGGACGCTTCAGTTTTGTAGATGGTTTATTGACAAATGTATTGAAGACCCAAACTTTTCACGAAAAATATTTTGGAGCGACGAAGCAATTTTTTTAATCACGGAATGTGTATTACACATTCCGTGATTAAAAAAATGTGATAAGAATGATCAGTATTGGGCTACAGAGAATCATTTATTGGCGCGCCAGCTTAATTCACAGATATGTTTTAGTATAAATGTTTGGTGTGGTTTGAACGGATCAAAAATTTTAGATCCATATTTTTATCACGGTTCACTCACAGGATAACGTTACACTCAATTACTAGAATCGCTATTACAAAAATTCCTCGACGATTTGGATTTGGAGAATCGACGAGATGTTCATTTTCGGTAGGATGGAGCACCTCCCCATAATCATCAACAAGTTCCAAGACTTCTACAGCAACTGTTTGGAGATAAGTGGATACCCATATACGGCCCTGTTCCTTTTCCTCCTCGTTCACCAGATATAACGTCTCTGGACTTTTATTTTTGGGGATATGTAAAAAGCGAAACCTACAAAACACGATTCACTAATGTAGATGATCTGCAAATCGATATCTACACTATTATTAATTCTATTGAGGGTAGAGTTGTTCTCAATGCTACATAAAGTGTATTAAAAAGGTCACAAAATGTGTTCAACTAGGGGGTAATGTTTTTGAGCATCTACTGTAGACATTTTTTTTACTTTTTGCTTGTATTGCCTTTGAAATTAAATTTTGTCCGTCCAACTTGACTACACCTTATTTTTTACTCAGTTATTTCCACCATGGTAATCAGCGTAAAGAATACTACATCTTTCTTAATTTAACCAATCACCTGGCTCCTATAACAACGGAGATACCAATGGTGCACCTTTAATTTGGATCACCCTGTATAGATCAGGAGCTGGAATGTAAATAAGCGAGGACAAAATGTCATGATTAGCTTTGCTAAAGTGTATAAGCCTCGAAGTCTCGAAACATAACATTTTTTTATCATAAACACCCAATATATTGTCTGTAGCACCAAATCATGTATGATCATGAATATTGGGGTTTATTCTCATTTTGAATATACTTGTAAAGATGCGTATTTAATATTTTTTTCACAGACTCCGGTTTCAAATTTCAGCAGGTGGCATTAGACGACTTTGAAAAGCGGACTACAAGTTTCTACCAACATGTCGCCAAAACAGCCTCCACTGTGGAATATATTGTCTAAAAGCTCGTCAAGTTGTCTCAAAAATTTGGTTCGTTAATATGATTCTATGTTGAAAATTTGATCAACCTCCCGAAAAACTTCACCTTGACTACCAAACTTAACATTCTTCTCTACATAGTAAACTTACTTTGGTAGGCTTTGTTATAATCTCTGATCGAAGCCGATATTAGGAAAGGATTCCAGTAGCTAATGCAAAGCACTGAACAAGTAATGATTTCGAATCAATCTTCAAATATTCGTGATAATAATGAAATTTTATGAACCGTCAAGCATTATTTTTTTGCGATAATTTATTTCATTTTAAGCTTCAAGTATGTAAGCCTTTCACAAATACGAATAACCTTCTAATCGTGACGATCTTTTGTTTTATTCTCTTCACGATATGGCAAATGTATACTGTCAACACATGATTGCTCAAAATTTTGTTATTTAAAGAAGAGGCAAACGATCAACTCCAACATAATGAAATAGTGTGAAATGACTGGCGTACAAACCTAATCAAGGTTTAGCCTATCGTTTTGTCTTTCCAATGATCAACAGTATCAGACAAATTGAACGTGAATTACGTAGTAAACTAATTACAACTGTACAATAAGTATAGGTATAGTTATATGTTGCAATTTGCGAAGGTCTAGTCTGAAGCAAATGGAGAAAGTGTTTGAAAATCGAAGTGTTTCTATAAATAAGCAAATCCATTTTCCAAGTTCTAAGCATGGAAACTGTGGAGTTCGGTGATTAAGATTTAAGACTTTTAACTCCGTAGGTTTTGCTTCATGTTAAGTTGGTTTCTGCACTAATTTGATTTTTACAATCGAAAGAAACTCTAAAATGTTTCGCCCATGATTTATTTAGTATTTTTTGTACGACTAGACAGAACTATGTGTAAAAATTTGTAAATATATTTGCCAAACTAAACTATATAACATACTAATCTTACTGCTTCTAGTTACTGAGCAAACTAAAAAAACTAAACGAAGACCCTAAGATCCACGGAATAATCGTCCAATTACCATTGGATTCAGACAACAACATCGATCAGCACCTAATCACAGACACCGTTTCCCCCGATAAAGACGTGGACGGGTATTTATTACAACTTGTTCCTTTTGGACCACCATTTCTAAACATCCTACTAATAAAATTCACAGGCTTAATACCATTAATGAAGGAAGAGTGGCAATCGGAGATCTGACAAGTTTTCTCCCATGTACTCCAAACGGATGCATAGAACTAATTAGGCGATCAGGAGTCAGCATGGGTGGAGCCGAAGCTGTAGTTCTTGGACGTAGTAAAATTGTCGGTACCCCAGTGGCTGAATTGCTGAAATGGAATCACGCGACCGTAACTGTTTGCCATTCAAAAACCAGAAATCTTCAAGATGTGGTAATTATGATTAATTATTAATAATTAATAATAATATATTTGACAGTATTTTGACAGTTGAACTGTCATTGAATTCATAAAAATATATGAATTTCTAATGTAGTAATTCTGGATAGAATAAGTGGTTGTGAGTTTGAGATAATTATCAGGTTTGTATTCGTAATATCGTCGGGAAGATTTCAAAACTTTAATCATTTAATTACGTATATCGAAATACATAAATAATTTTAAACAACGATAGTAGTAAAACTAGAATTGGGTAATCTTGTTTATAAACACACTTTGGCTAAACAGCGATAATATAAATCAAACGAGTAAGTAATAACTTAATTCATTGTCTCTGTATCTATAAAAGTTTCGTATAAAATCCTTTAGTACCGGCCTCTTTACCATATCGTACATTGTAACCAATTGAGTCTAATTGTTACACCTAATTGTAGAAGAACGCTGATGTAACGATATTACGTTTAAAACTTTACCAACTTTACATCCATGAGATTTGTTGTATATAGCGCGCTAATCCAAAATATTTAGTTACAATATAATTTAGAAGAAACGAATAATAAAATAAAATACTATATTGCTTAATTCTAGTGCAAAAAAGCCGATATACTTGTAGTTGGAATTGGAAAAGCTGAATTAGTGAGAGGATCGTGGATAAAACCTGGAGCAGTAGTTATAGATTGCGGTATTAACGTATTGCCAGGTAAGTTATTTAAATTACTGAAATTAAATTTTTTTTTTCTATTAACATTATTTTCTTCCTTGTTTATGTCATAATTATATTAAAATAATTTCTGCCTTCTTTTTGTGAAAATGAAGGACAATTTTCATAATACATATCTACCACTACTTTTTGCTATCTTTCTGATAGTTGCATGATATTCCACGCTCATAATATTTTCTTGTTTGCTGGCAAAAAACTGATCTCGATAATTTTTGATCTTCTTTGTTTGTAGTAAAGGTCTTACCGTCTAAAAACTTTTGACCTCAACAGATCTGAAAGATGTGGTGGGTGTAGCAGTATATCCAAATCAAGCTGTAAAAGTCTCTGGCGAGTTACCAAACCTGTATGAGGTCTCACATTATCTTGGTGGAACACTACACCTTTTCTGTTGATCAATTCTAGCCTTTTTTGTTTAAGGAATCATTCAGTTTGTACACATGATGACAGTCTTTTTAGAATGAATCGTGACGTTGTCTGTTCATCGTTTTTACTCCAAATTTTTTGACGTTTAAGAAGTAAATCAGAAACAACAATGCCACGACTCGAATTTCTTTCCGCCAGAAAATGAGGAGCTCGTATGTCCTGCTTTGAGGTTAAACCTAGGCGTGGTAATGGACAAGTTTAACCTCTCATGACTTGTTATTCGCCGGCTTTCATCAATTAATTCCTTTATTGTTTTTTTCCCCAATTTAAACTGGTCTCCCAAAATATGGTGCATTTTGAAATTGCCAGAACGAGCTTTGGCACTGATCGACGCACTGTCAATAAATCTTCTCCATACACATCTGTTATTTTTTTCTTGTTTGAACAGCATTTTTATGCCTTTTGTCTATACTTGAGAAGGCACTAACCAAAAGCTACTGCGTACTCCGTAGAATTAACCAGATTTATTTACAAGCTAACCTGCTACATCAGTTCTCAAAAAGATATTACGATTATGCGGCTTAAATGTGAACTTGTGTGTGGAAAAGTACAATTAAATCCTCTGCACAGACAAAATGAAATTATTTTGCCAACAACCTAATATTTTTTGATTAGAAGCATTCTTTTTCATCCCAACCTGCAAATCTTTCATTGGGCTCAGAATATCAGGAGCAACAAACACTTTGTCTTTAAGTTTTGCTTCAGACAATGCTGAAAATTTGTCGTGTAGATGTTTGAAACAATGCCTTTCCTTAGAGAGAGAGAGCTTTCATAAAGTGCTTCATTATTCCAAGTTTGATGTAAATTGGAGGCCAAAATACGTTATGACAACACGATAAATTTATGAATGCAACAATCATTGGAAGCTAGTGTAATAATTTTAGTTGGAATGATTTCTCCATACCCATCTGTTATTTTTTTTTGTTTGAACAGCATTTTTATCGTTTCAATAGTAAAAAAATAAAACAGGCAAAAAATGCTGCCTTTTACTCTCTACAAATATTTGAAGAGGTACTAACCACCCAAAAGCTACTGTGTAGAATCAATCAGATTTGGTCACAAGCTAACCTGCTACATCACTTCTGAAAAACATATCACGATTATGCGGCTTAAATGTGAAGTTGTGTGTGGAAAAGTACAATTAACTCCTCTGCACAAACAAAATGAAATTACTTTGCTAACAACCCAAAACTTTTGATGAGGGGTATTCATTTTCATATATTTTCATTCTAACCTGCAAACCTTTCATTGGGTTCAGAATGACAGAAGCAACAAACACCTTTGTATTTCAGTTTTGCTTCAGGCAATGTTGAAAATTTGCCACGTAGATGTTTGAAACATTGCCTTTTTCCTTAAAGAGAGCTTTCATAAACTGCTTCATTATTCCTAGTTTGATGTAAATTGGAGGCCAAAATACGTTATGACAACTTTGAAAAGGTACTAACCACCCAAACGCTACTGTGCAGAATCAATCATATTTGGTCACAAGCTAACCTGCTACATCACCTCTCAAAAACATATGACGATTATGCGGCTTAAATGTGAAGTTGGATGTGAAAAGTGAAAAGGTACAATCAAATCCTCTGCACAAACAAAATTAAATTACTTTGCTAACAACCCAACATTTTTGATGAGGGGTATTCATTTTCGTCCCAACCTCCAGATCTATCATTGGGTTCACAAATATTCACTGAATATCTTGGTGCCGAAGTAGAACACTAGATCACTATCACCCACAGGACACCAAACACTTGGATAAATGCCAACGCGTTTCGACAGCAATGCTGTCATTATCAAGGCGATAATAAAACATTGGGTTCAGAATGTCAAGAGCAACAAAGACTTTTTTGCTTCGGACAATGCTGAAAATTGGCCACGTAGATGTTTGCAACATTGCCCTTTCTCAGAGAGAGAGAGAGAGAGAGGGAGAGAGAGAGAGATAAACTGAATATAATGGTTTTTATTAAAGATGTAAAAGTGTATAAAGTACTAATTCTTAACATTAATCGAACTTTAGTAGTACTAATTCTTAACATTAATCGAACTTTAAAAAAGAAAATTATGAAAATTTTTTTTTTGAAGTCACCATACGGTTTAAGTGTTGGAAACTATTTTGTTAACGTCTTAAACCAAATGGATGTATGTATATTTCTTCAAATTTTTATCCAAATGTTATAGTGCGAGCTTTCCCTTTTCGAGTGAAGTTCGTTTCCAAACTTACTCGGCTTATAAACTGCTCTCCTGTGAGCGGCTCTGAACTGGTTTGTCAAGTTATATCTAACATAATTTTTTATACATTTCCACAAGAAGTAATCAATACCACGGATTAATAAATGTTAATTCATACCGGATCTGTTGAAACAACATATAGGCAATTAAACCATAGCCTACTGTTTTATATATTCATATATCTCTAATACTTGTGTTATTACATGTGATTAGATAAGAAAGATATATTGTTATGTGTTCTGCGGTTTCGGTTAAATGAAAGTAGTAAGTTTAAATACCTACATACAAATTTGAATATCCGCTAATAAAGGATAATATAGTTTTTGATTAAATATTTTTAAAAGTGTTAGGAAAACAAAAGAAACCAATTATCTAACACGAATCACCAGATACAAATACATCAAAAACTGCCTAACGATTGAAATTTCTAACAAACAATTTTAAAATAAGATAGAGGTAGGTACTAGAAGTGCTGTTAAGGAAGTTGCTCACATTGACATTGAATTATACGACTATTTTATTACATAATACAATATTGCCTGAGTAAGATATGTACGTAACAGAAAATTATTACTGCGGTAATGATAATGTGATAATGTAATTTACTAAATTAAAAATTGGAACTAATAGTTTGTAACTTTGACAACAATGCATAAAATAACTCAACAAAATATTGACACTCATGCATTGTATCTGCCACTTATCGGATTATATTCAACGGTGCAGTGTTAAATTTCATGCCTATATTAAATGCATACCACTGTATATAAAAATATGGGTTTATTTACAATAATAATATTATTGCGCTAACCATGATGGACTAGCTAATGTACACGTTTATAACCGAACGTTATCGAACTTAAATTAATGCTGTGTACTATTCATACAAATTATATTAATACCGCGTATCGAGTCAGTACTACAACAATTACTCGTCTGCTTTTTGCGTGACTTAAGAAATTGTTTGTTAGACCTGCAACTGCCAGTTCTTCATCTTGCGTGTAGATTTCATAACGCCGGTTTAGTTACACTTCAAGATGTCACAGTCACAGCAACCTCAGCCTAATAATGAAAATAATGAGAATGATGGTATGTTAAGTGTCAATTAAGTTCTATAAAACAAGTTATTCTATTTAATATATGTAATGTATAATTTGTTTGTTTTCAACAATAAAGCCCGTTTATTATTATTATTATTAAATATTATTAAAAATTCATTTTATAAATTGTATATACATAAGCATTGCATTTTTGTTTATGCAGTTCTGGTGTATCCAATTTTTTTATGTTCTAGATTAAAATTAGAAATACTTTTCTCATGACTAAAAAATTAAATAATGCATTATACAATTAGTGCTATCGCGTTTTGAAATATCAGAAATATTTTCACGTGAATTATGATTTCACATTTAATTATCAATATTAAAGTTTGTATTTTCTTTTTTTTTTTCTTTTAAAAAGGACGAAATGTCAGTCTTTGCATGCATTATTGTCGATTCATTTAGTTTAAATTTTTAACTTCTTTGCATACTAGAAAAGTACAAATTACTAACCCTACACTATTTGTTCTTTTCAAGTTTAAATATGCTAAAACTATCCAGTACATAGCCTTCGTCACTAAAAATCGTGGTGAAAATCGAGCTAGTTTTTACGATTTTGAGTATTTTTAGGTACCTTTCACATTTTAAGTGGCTTTTATAAAATTAAACAGTAAACTTGAAACACGAATAAGGGAACCTTAGTTAGAGATTTTTTTATGAAAAACAATACTTTTATTTTCAGTTTGTTATTTATTGTTTTTTGGAGATACTGGGCTGTTATTTATTGGTTTTGCACATTTATACTCTTAGGGCAAGAACCAAAGAACCCTAAACACATAGGTACTGCGCTAATCCGAACCCTCAGAAATCCGAATTTCCCTGTAATCCGAAGAAAATTGAAATATTGCCCTTTAACATTCGGTATTTTGTAATCTGAACCCGTTACGGGTTGTGTAATACGAACCAGCCAGTGGATCAAAGTGCCATATGGCTAACAAAGCTTTATTATCGAAAAAGTCTTTTGGTCATCATTCTGGCTGTCGAGGTTGACATTTCAAATGCCCTTGAAAATTTTAATTTGAAGGATACAATCTATCCACTCTCTCGCTCTTGGGGGAAAAAGTATTATCTTATTCGCCTGATAATGCTTCCGCGGCAACATCGTCTGAAGATGGCTCAGATGATGATCTGCCATCAACAGCAGTGAAGGAAATGCTACTTTCTAAAAACAATCAGCAAAAACTTACTGAAATGAGAAATCTGTTGCAAGAAATTTCGTCATCAGCATTACGAAACTGAACTTAACGGATGTATTGACAAGAGATGACGACCTTTTACCGCTACATAGCGATGATAGTGTTGTAAATGATCCACAGTTATTGATAAATCAAAGGTGAAACTTGAAGAAGCAATCAGAAGTTTTAACACTTCTTTAATCTTTCGATAGTCCGAGATTGTGCCAAAAAGCTTCCAAACTAATGACATAAATCAGGTTGATGTTTTACTGAGTATATTTTGAAAATCATTACAAATTAGACAACTGCGTTGAAGTCTCTCCGATGTTGTCGCCTGGAAAAGCTTTTACTGATATCAGTCAGTCTTTACACAGCTTCTGAATGTGCTGATAGCATGTTAAACGAAACGTCAAGTGAAAATTTCTCTACGATACAACACTCGAAAGACTTTATGGCAGTGAACAACATCTACGATCAACTTTTCAATTTAGACAAACTGATAATGATCACAATAATATATATAAGGCAGGGCATTAGTGTCACGTGTTTGGAATTAAGTTGATGGTGATTGCAAGATCCACTTCTGTGTCAAGCATATCCCCAGTTTAGTAATCGATTTTTCATTGAATTACGAAGGTCTCACTCAATATGCCAGAAAAGTGGATACATACTTGGGTTAGAATCATTGAAAATTAAATAATTGCTCTCTGCTCTTTCAATGATAGCTTACATGCCTAACCATACGTAAAATGGTTGGTTAATTTTTTAGTACCAGCTTAATACTAGCACTACATCCATATGAAATCGTCAGTTCAGCAAAATGGAGCGCCACCACATCATGTTGGAACCCCCATAAACACTGTCTTTCATGACAAATGTATTGGTATGGTTGCTGTAATAGAGTGGGCCATCAATCTTCTCAACGTCAATCTATTAAATTTCTATTGTGGAGAAATTTGAAGCCGAGAATGTATGTTAACAGATCGATATATTGAGGATGTGATGCGTAGGATTCGGCAAACCCTTCAGCAAATAAGCCTCCCAGTTCCACAAAGAAAATTTAGAAATTCCCAGTATGTTGCCAAGAAATGAAATGTCAATAGATTAATTTTGTTCTAAAAAATAAAACATTAATGGCTAATTTCAAATGATATTAGCTTTGACGTTATGTAACAGAAGCCTATAGTTCAATTCAAAAATTTGGCGACTGCATGTGTTAGTCGAAGAGGTTTAGGAGAGACGTAACAACTTTGCTGAACTAACTATAAATCAAGAAGCAGTTGGTATATTATTCGTTAATTCACGTTTCCATTAATCGTTTATTTTGCTGTAAGAATCCCTAGTTCATTCGAATAATTCCCTGGACATTTTTTTTCCTTCTATCGTTATGTCTAGTAGAGTTCCCTTTTTGACGATAAAATTATTATTTATGACCCAATATATACTATTTTAATTCGTTGTCTGTATATTTATGTCTACCGTTGCACGCACCGTCTAAAAACTTCTATAATTTCGCTTCCATTTTTAGATCCAACAAAAAAATCTGGACAACGGATAGTAGGAGATGTAGCTTATGATGAAGCTCGCCAAGTAGCCTCCCACATAACGCCTGTGCCGGGAGGTGTTGGTCCAATGACTGTTGCGATGTTAATGAAAAATACCGTACAAAGTGCACAAAGAGCTGCAAACAAAATCATCCAACACACGTGGACCCTACGGCCTCTACCTCTCCATCTAAAACGTCCTGTTCCAAGGTAAACATCCTTAAATTTTTTGCCTTCCACATACTATATTGACATTATCTCTATTTCAGCGATATAGCTATCGCTCATTCGCAAGAACCTAAAGATATTGCACAATTAGCGGAAGAAATCGGTTTATATCCCGGAGAAACATCACTTTATGGCAATAAGAAGGCGAAAATCATTGTGAGTTCTGTTTTGAAACGATTAGGGCATCAAAAAGATGGAAAATATGTCGTGGTGGTTGGGTAAGTTATAATAGTTCAATTTCGAAACAAACACAAATACTATATTTCTTTCTCAGCATAACACCAACACCATTAGGAGAAGGTAAAAGTACGACATCCGTGGGTTTGGTTCAAGCTTTATCTGCCCATAAACATAAGAATGCTTTTGTTTGTTTGCGGCAGCCTTCGCAAGGTCCTACTTTTGGAATTAAAGGTCGTTTAATTCTTCTCATTTTAAATCGTTAGGTTTAACAAATTCTTGTTATTTTGTATAAAGGTGGTGCAGCTGGAGGTGGATATTCTCAGGTGATACCTATGGAAGACTTCAATCTTCATTTAACGGGTGATATTCATGCTGTGGGAGCGGCTCACAATTTATTAGCAGCTCAAATGGATGCTAGAATTTTCCATGAAGCTACGCAAGCTGACAAGGCTCTGTATGATAGATTAGTACCAACTATTAAAGGAGAACGCAAATTTTCGAAAATTCAGCTTAGAAGATTGCAAAGGCTTGGGATTAATAAAACAGATCCCAATAGCTTAACAGATGAAGAAAAAGGAAAGTTTGCTCGTTTGAACATAGACACCAATAACATTGTTTGGAATAGAGGTAAGTAAGTAATTACAACTGAACAACTAGTGCAGTGACAAACCAATAATTAACAATTACAGTTGTTGATATAAATGACCGCTACCTAAGGAAGATCACCATTGGTCAATCACCAACAGAAAAAGGACATACTAGAGAAACAAGTTACATGATAACTGTGGCTAGTGAAATTATGGCAATTTTAGCTTTAGCTAAAGATCTGGAGGACTTTAAGGAGCGCCTTAGTAAAATGGTCGTTGCTTTTGATAAAAACGGTGGTCCGGTGACTGCTGATGATTTGGGCTGCACCGGCGCTTTGATGGTCTTGTTAAAGGATGCCGTTGAACCAACTCTAATGCAAACATTGGAAGGATCTCCAGTTCTGGTACATGCCGGACCATTTGCCAATATTGCTCACGGCTGTTCCTCAATTTTGGCAGATAAAGTTGCTCTTAAGTTGGTTGGAGAAGACGGATATGTTGTCACAGAAGCTGGATTCGGTTCTGATATTGGTAAAATATTTTATTATCAATATTACATAATTTTTAATTCAATATGATTATAATTTATCTTAGGTATGGAAAAGTTCTTTGATATCAAATGCCGAGCTTCTGGTAACGTACCAAACGCGGTTGTTTTGGTGACCACAGTCAGAGCATTGAAAATGCATGGCGGTGGACCTGCTGTTACTCCTGGTGCACCCCTAAAATCTGAATATACTCAGGAAAACTTGGAATTACTGAAGAAAGGTCTTCCAAATCTGAATAAACACATTAGTAATTGCGGAAAATTCGGCCTCCCCGTAGTGGTCGCAATCAATCGAATGACAACGGATACGGATGCGGAAATTCAAATGGTTCGAGAAACTGCGATTCAGAACGGTGCTTTTGATGCAGTCCCTAGTACCCATTGGGCTGACGGTGGAGCAGGAGCTGAAAAATTAGCGGAAGCGGTAATCGCAGCGTGTAATAAACCGAATAATTTCCATTTTCTTTACGATTTAAATACATCAATCGATGATAAGATTAGGACTATTTCGAGGGAAATGTATGGGGCCGGAGATGTAGTTTATGATGAGAAAGTAAAGCTCGCTATACAGAGATACACCGAGCAAGTATGGATTTTGATTTACTTGAATGCTGTTTGAGATTTAAACAAAAAATAACATTTTTAGGGTTTTGGCAACCTCCCAATATGCATGGCGAAAACTCCTCTTTCCCTATCAGGTGACCCATCCATCAAAGGTGTTCCAGTTGATTTTACACTTAAAATCAACGATATTTCCATCTCTGCAGGTGCTGGATTTATAGTCCCAATATGTGGAGAGGTAATTTTCAAAATTGCTTATTGTGGATATGTATGAAGATTAATAAAACTCTTTACTTTAGATAACGAGAATGCCTGGATTGTCAACAAGGCCTTCAATTTATGACATGGATTTGAATACGGAAACTGGAGAAATAGAAGGATTGTTTTAATTTTTTCGTTACATTCCGTAGAATATTATTGTGATTAAATGTTAAATTTTTGTTTTGTTTTAGTATCTTATGTCTTAAAAGCATTAATTTTTTAGACGTATACGTTAATTAGTGAAGGTACTATAACTTGTACGTGAATTATAAAACTTAAGTAGCTCTAATTATACATTTTTTAACTCATTGATTTTATTCGCTAAGCTGTGTGAAAACTAGGGAGATGCTGGTATATGAGCTCAAATATTGATATATATATATAAGCCCCAAATCTGACCTAAGAAGATATATAGGTATATTGATAACAAGCGGAGTACCAATATAAAATAACTATTGTTTCCTGATATATAATTACTAGTTGATTGAATTCTCTATAAGCTTTTAATTTTATTCCATACCGTATTATATAGTACTTTTACCACTTTTACTTAATCCCAAAACTCACGCGACTTCTGTTAGATATGCAACCCATTTGACAGCATGGTAATGGTTGTGAATAAAATCGCTAGACATTTTTATTTACACAATTACACTTTGACAGGTTTGGTTTATATTGTAAATAATCACAAGTAAGTAACAGAAAAATAACAACAATAAGTGTTGAAAATAGTTTTCCTTATTAGGTAAATAAATATTTATTAAAAAAACTGTCAAATATCGACTGCGACTTTCTGGTTAGAAATGTTAGGGATATTTTATTCGTTACCAACATGATATTTACGTCATCTTACGTCAGAAGTCAAATGGGTTTTGTTTCTAAGTAAAAGCAGTAAAAGCAAAAGCTCTGTGAAATGTGAAAAATGTGAATTCTTGCATTCTTAATTCACTAATTCGAGTGCCTTCCAACGAAGCAGTGTTACTATTCAATAGGTTGCATATATTGAGAAGACAATGCTCCTTCTAATTTTGCAATCCTGACTAAATCTTTGCTCAAACTCAATATTCAATCCTAACATAATCGTACTGGGATGTTCTTCCACTACTGCACACTATACCCAAGATGAAATCACATTCGATAGTTGGAAGAATTTGAATCAAAGTAATCCAGATTTTTGTTTGATTTAACTAAGATTTAACATAGCTCCATATGAAAATGCTAATCCTAACAATAATATTCACTGGTAAAAGTTAAGTATAAAATTGATTTATTGAACAAAACCTAACTCATACCATTTGGCTAGCATTAACAGATTATAATCAACGATTTGTTCAGCTATCTTTGGAACTTTGCCAGAATTTGGCCAGCAATTTATGCCTCTTTAAATAAAGTTTGCAGTAATTCAAAAGAGAAAAAAATGCAATGAAGCATCGTCATAATTTTCTCACAAATAGAGTAGATTTTCAAAATGCTTAACAGCAAGTAAAAACCAGCATTTCTCCCAAAAATTTTTGAAAATAAAACTACATAAGGTAACGATAGCTTTCGGATGAAGATTTAAGCATTCAGTTATGAATTAATACAAGAAAAATGAATGTTGATCAAGTCAACTACATTTTACTCCTGTTGGACGATGAAGTCGATTTTCTTAATGCCGTACATGCGGTCTACCTCTTGATCAAACACTATAAGTTTTAATTCATTCGTGTTTTGATGACACATGGGTCATCATTCTCAAGCGAATATTGAATAAGGCAACAATGGTATTCTGAACAAAATATTTTATTTAAAGAAACAATTAAACTACAACTTTATTCACTTTAGTTTTATGGCTGCTCGTAATTTTGCTGAACGACTACGAGGGTTACTCTCAACCTCCTCGTCAGTTGGTAGAATAACATGCTTATTTAAGCACTTCCAGTTAGCTTCCATAACTTTATCCAGTATATCTTTACTTGCAATTGTACCACAATTCAAATATTTCAATGGCAACTGATTTGGTATATTTTCGATTAGGTTTCCCATTAAATGGCGCTTTACAATAGTGTCCTCTAATGAATGGAAACTTATAGTGACTAGTCGACCTCCAATTTTTAAATATTTATGAGCAAGAATTAAGCCATAATTAATTTCGTTTAATTCATTATTAACAAAAATTCTTAAGGCTTGGAAAGTTTTAGTTGCATTATGTGCCCTTCTATGTAATTTGTCTACTCTTACTTGCTCGTTACAAACACTATCAACTAAATCTGCCAATTCACCAGTCGTATTAAGATTCCGAAATAAATATCTTGCTTCTACAATGGCTCTAGCAATCTTTTTGGCTTGTTTTTCTTCTCCATACACTTTTAATATTCGTGCTAGATCTAATTCATTAGCTCTTGCCAATATTTCGGCAGCAGTTGGTAGGTCTGGAAAACGATTGC
>SMLS01073846.1:0-23967 GCA_004785975.1 Popillia japonica
TTTTTTTTCGGTTTTCTGAGTATGTCTTTGATTTTGTAATAGTTCGTGCGCAGCGCATATGTACCTCTCTCTTGAATTTATAATAATGACCCGATATTAGAACTGTATGTATCTTCTACTGGTAACGTTCTCTGTCTATTACTGTAGTTGTATTTTGTTTGTCGGTTCGTACAACGATCAAGTCTTCGTTCTTCTGTTCTGCAAAGCTTTGTAAGTTGATATTTAATTCTGGTGAGAGAAACGAAGGAACAATAACGTATATTATAGGGAGCAGAAAACAGCAACGTCAGTTTTTAGAAACCTTCTGAAGAAGCTTACGCATAAGCTGCCATACTTCACATGAACATTTTTCCACACAATACCTGAAATCAGAGAACCGTTAATATTCTCCATAAAAATATAGACTTTTACTTAAGCATGTAGTAATGTAATATTCTAATCTACAAGTTTGGCATAATTCGAGTGAGTATATTAGTGCTTGTAATTAATTCCGGGCTAAAAATCAAATTTACGATTTTTCTAATTATATATTCTGCTTCACAAATGATTAAATCGAAAGGTATCTCCAATTAATCACAACATTATTCTTAATTGGGCATTGAGGAACAGCAAATTTGTTTCATTAATGAAAAATCGTAATTCCGCAAATTCCCGTACAGCCGCCGCAATAATAAGGTCTTTTCCTATAATTAAACGAATCCTGATGAGATGAAGAGAGAACGACGGAGTATTGGCAAGACGGCGTACACCACCGCTGGTGCCAACAAAATGCGAATAAATCAATCAATTGAAAGACTCCGTTACCGGCGAGTTCTCTGGCAATTACCGCAGAGGAGTAGGGAATGCGTTTTAAATAAAAAAGGCATTTATTTTACAGTCGCGTGTTCCCTAGAAGTCTTCTTCACCATTTGCTATCGTCTCCGTCGACGTTTCGTGGCCTTCTTCCTCCTACTTCCGTATACCAGTAATAATAAAATTTACGCACGATTCTTTACGACCCGCATCACGTATTCGCCGTTATTTTTTTCCCAAAGGCAAGGAACTTTCCTTTTTCCACTTCTTTTCATCATCCTTTTGCTGCCTCTCGACGAACGTTTATGAAATCACAAAATCACTAAAATCGCTTTCGACGGTAAATAACTATAAATTTCTAATACTGACGCGTGGGAACACTAAAATCAATAGGTGCCCCTCTATATATATTGCGTTCATCCCATCATAAGAAAAATTATTCCGGGTGATGATATTGTGTAGAATATTCAGTCAAGCGTACGCACATTGAAAATTGGTAGTCCTTTTTATATAGAAAATTTATTCAAAATGAAAAATACATCAAGTGGTTTAACTCGTCTGATATCCAGGGAATGTATATAAAAAATATCTGGAAAACTTTTATGAGAAATATATCGAATAATATATTCTGCTCGAGATTTTCATCAAATTTTAATGGATAAACTTTTTAAATATTGTCGTATGCTTTTCTAATCGATTAAATACCAATTCCTGATAATTTTAATCCAACATATTATTCATCCACACACAGCGGTATAATAAAAGCTTCAGTCGTTATTTAAAGGATTCTAAGTTCAGCAAGAACCAAAAGCTCTAATAACGTGTTATTAACGGCAAAAGCAAGTCATTCCTTTCTTAGAATACCATCGAATAAAATATTTTTAAATCGGCGTATCTTGTGACACAGAAATGTACAGAGTACTTTTCTCGGCCTATTTCTATAATACCTCCGGTAAATGAACTACATCGAATCTCGTGCGCTCTAGTGGTCAAAGGTCGGAAGTAGTACACCCCGGGAGTACTACATACATATACAGCGACGGGTCTCTGCAGGCAATACTAATCTACCTCGAGCAATGCGTGGATTGCTAATCCCGTTAGATGTCTGGATCTCATAGCAGATAATAGTGATTCCTTTACGGTTTACCATAGGGCTATATAAAGTGTCGTCGAGAGAGGCCACATTACTTCTATCTCGACCTTACTTCTATAATATCTCGGTTGCATTCGGAGCTGCGCTGATGAGACTTGGGTAAGTCAAAATCACGTGGTCCGCTGCTAATGCTTGATCTCATTGCTTTGTACTCGTTAACAAGATTATTCCAAGAACTGACCGTAAGCGCCTATTATACGCATTTTCGCGTTTAATATTGTCACATCTTTCGACATTAGATTTCTGACAATAATCTAGCAGCCTGAGTTTACAAAACAGCAGCAGCACTGTAATTATCTGTAAGTGTAAACAACTAATAAATGTATTAAATGTACCAGATATATAGTCCATTTAGTGTAAGTTCCGAAATTCACTAGATCAAGGGGATGCAGGAAGGCAACCTAACATAACTACATAGTATGAGAAGATCATTATTGAAAAACAACTATATTTCACATATCACCCCCTCCAAATTACACATTTGCCAAATGATAATCAACATATTTTTACAGTTAACATGAGTTAATTCAAGTCTATTGCTACCGCTTATTTCCATATTACTTCATATTTATCCTTTATTTTATTTACACTTCGTGTTTTTATATCAATCAAAATTATTCTTTTGAGAACAACATTTGTATAACGACAGTAATCGGTGATCTTTCGCTTATCCCGTGCAGAGTGCAGGGTGAAAGATAATCTAACCTCGAAATGCCGAAAGGTTTGAATTCTCAATCATAGAAACTTGTTACTTCTTTGATATCCTATTTTGAGAAAGAACGTGATAGTGGTGGTCCAAGGGATGTATGAAAGGTAAAATATAAGGGTGCCAATATAAGCGTTAAAATGAACATTTGTTTTGAAAATAAATATATTCACAGCGAATTGCTGATGTTTGGCGACTTCATCCTAATACTGTGTCGGCTATATCGAAAGACATTAAGGAAGGCAGACCCTTGAACAGCCCCAAGAAAACAGGGCATCGTAAGAAACCAGTCACTGATATTGATGACTTTGATAAAATGGCTATTCGGAATGCAATATGCGATATGTATCAAGATAGCAAGTTTCACTCTTTGTATGTTATATCATGTCTTTATCATAGATCTTTCAGAACATGTTGCGCTTATAATCTTGCATAACATCCTGCAAGAGAGAGGCATATATAATGGGGTTAGAACATCTTTATGAATTACTTTACGTAATATTGGTTTTCGTTGGGAGAAAAATGATCCTCCTAGAGCACTAATGGAACAGTCGCGTATTACTCTTGGTCGGATAGATTTTCTGATAGGTTACACAAAAACAAAAATGAAAATTGTTTGTGGGAGCCTGTTTTCCTTGATGAAACTTGGATTTTTGAAAATGGTACAACAGGTAGATCCTGGCAAGATCAGAATATTCAAAGTGTCAAACGTGTCAAATTTATTATTAATTTGGATACAAGTGATAGTGAATCGGGCAGTTTATTTGATGATTCCGATTAATTTTAACCACAAGAATAGCTTTTCAGTCTGGTCTCTAATAATGTAGTGTGTAATTTGTACGTATCATTAAACCGTAAAGCAAGTGGTTTTCTTATTATGTTTACGTAATAGGTTTACATTACGAGTTTTGTATATTTGTCGTAGAATTAATACATTGATTCTATGAAGTATTCTTGTTGTAAATAAATACTTGCTGTAGTTCAATACAGAAATAAAGTTCCTTAATAACCTCTTTTTTATGCCGTTTATAACTTGTATATCTCCGAAGTTAAATAAATTATCGTAGATTGGATTATCTTCACACAATATTGCAAGCTTATATCATACTAGTGCTTTCTTATTCAGTTCAATCATACATATGTAGGGAAACATTCAGGCCAAGTAATGCGATCTTTCTTTTATATTTATTTCCTGTAAGATTCATTGCATTTTGTTTTGTATGTATCCAGAATGCACGATATGTCAGAAGTAATATTAACTCTCTTCTTCATGTTTGTGTATATATAGTTAAGAATCACTTTAATAACTTGCAAATTTCATACACAACAGTAATACTTAATTTTTACGTGGTTATGATGTACATCAATAAAAGTCAATACAGAACATAACCTTTTCTTATTCGCATGCGAAGCGGCAACAATGCGGAGGGGAAGTGGCATTTAAAAAATCGGAACTTACACTGAATGGACTAGCACATTATGTAACCATTTTGCATGAACGTTTAGAATATTACAAGTAATCGTTATTACATGCTCGATGGCCGCAGCAACAAGATCGGTCGACCTCTAACTGTGTGAGAGTCGAATGCTGAGCCCCACTATAGGCACGAACAAATTTTCAATGGCAACAACGCCTACACAAGTAAAACCTAACTGCTCTCGATAAAATGTACCTAATTCAAGAAACAAATTCAACTCAGGTGATGTATCTAGCAAAAACTGCAAGTGGTGGGCAAGCTTTTCATATAACATTTCAAGACAAAACATTTTGAAAGCAAGAAATACAATTTTAAATAGATCTAATAATTGTGATCAGTTTGAAAATTCAGACATAATTCTCGTGTTAACTGACTTTCTTCAGTTACCATACAATTAAAACGGGCTGCAATTTCTTTGGTTAACCAAATAATATGATGTGGTATATTTTTATAAAGTATAAAATTATCTCCTATTAATAAAGTCATATAGCTAACCATGTAGGTATTAAAAATGGTAGGTTGCAGCATAACTCACAAGTGACAGGTTCAATAGAAACACAAACATAGATTGACAAAGAACGTATGGTAATATACTGTAATACTGTTTATTCATCTAAAGCAGACACGTCAAAAAATACAATACAAACAAGATTCGATGCCTAATATAAAACGACAGTGCATACAGTCCCTATGTGACAAACAATACAGAACTTAATTAAAATTATACGACATATATGCATTCTGGTCTGGAATGTTCGTTTACATCATGTATGTATGTATGACGTTTTAGTTGAAATCGGTTTCTTTCAATTAATTTTATCTATATCTTGTATTTGTACGGCGCTTATTGGACAAGTAATGCCCTACATTCAAAAGATATAACAGAAAAATTGGCAAAAGTTGCAGTGTGTTACGCAGTTTTATGCGCAGAAAATATTTCTCGCAATAGTAGTAGAGTCAGTAATATCTTCCAAATATTTAATTACTTACAATTTTCATATTGATTTGGAAATTTACTAAGTCTCGAATAAAATATACTTATCATGTAATACATGTAACATTTCCAGGTTTTGCATACTATTTAGTAGATTTAAAATTATAGATTTGACTTGTGTGAATTACTTGTGTGAAACATACACTTACGGACAAAAATGAGGGATCGCTGCGGAAATTACAATAAACTGCTACATGTTTTGTGGACCTAAAGATATATTTAAATAAAAACATTTTTTAGCGAGTAATTATACCGGGAGACCAGTGATCCCTCATTTATGGTTGCCGGTGTATGTACGTCTAGAGTAATCAACAATAAATTAGTCAAGGTATCCTCGTAATCCCCATGGACCAATATACAATAAAAGATCTTCGTGGCATCAAACTTGATGTATTGTCATTTCTTATTCCTTACTTTATTTTTATCGTATATATGTATAATTTAAATATATATGTATAGCGAGTCAAAGTAGCTACAATACATATATAATAGCAGAAATTAATTATTTAAGGATAAAACGGCCGCGATCACAAACCAATCGTTATTTAGTTACACCATACATATTTCCGTGCTATCACGCTAAACTAAAGTTTAATAATTTAATGAATCACGACGGTCCTCGACCAAGTGGTTAACAAATAATTTCAACTTGTTGTAAGTGACATACAATGTTCGGCTTATTGTTAACCCAGTCATTAGTTATGGACGTGGGAAAATTTGGTTTGAATAATTCATGCATAATATATATTATTTAACAATAGAACTACGATGATATCGATGTTTAGTTAAAACTACCAACCTATAGTATTTTAATCTTTCTGAAATGACCCATCTAGATTTCCTGATTGATTTTTAGACGAAACATCAGGCAATTGTTTTTGACTGTGTTTTAATTCCAAAGCTTATACCAAATGTGTATATGTGTAACTTTCCACAAAGACGACTAACGTATTACAGAATATAAATAGATACATATGCACTGGCCATGCTAACATATTATGATAACAATTATACAAGTTAGAAATGTCGGTAAGGGTGTTAACTTTTATATTAATAATTTTTGTATGTGCAATAGAACGTAAACATATTTCTAATATATTACAAGGTATAAAAGAAAAATGTAAAACGAGAAATAACGGCTACCGGATGACTTACAAGTTAAAAAGTCAACAACTTATGTCCATCCCAGAGCCATTGACAATGGTTCGATTGAATTTAGATTCTAAGGATGTATTTATGTATAAGATACACCTCTGCGGCTGGATAACACTATTTAATAAAAAAAATGTAAATAAAATGTTTCGAAGGCAGTAGTCACGTCAGTGTCACTTTTTGTGCTGTTTTCAAAACACTTTATTTGCATAAATATTTCTTTTTTGATTAAATAGTTTCAAGACTTCAACACTACTATCTACGTCCTCATGAAGCATTACATGAGTATTGAAAATCTTACTTCCATAATACCACAGTCAATACATCTGGGATTGGCATCAGATGTTGAGTTTTTTAACTTGTAAGTCATCCTTTGGTCGTTATTTTTCATTTTAAATTTTTCTTTTATTCGTTGTAATATATTAGAAATTTGTTGCATTGCACAAGAAAAAAAATTATAATATAACAGTTGTTTTTGCAACGTAGTGCAACTTAGTTGATGTCAAGTTTGGCGGTGAAAATGCCCATGAGCTTTTCAGTTTTTTACACAACTGGTGAACTTTCAGAAAGCTTACCCCAATAACATTAACAATAACACATAAGGTTCAATACGAGGACTTGTACCTCGTAAATATCAGCTGCGTAACTGCTTCCTGTAAAGCTAGATTAGAGTTAGATTCAGTTGTTGTTGGTACATTCCGATCATCAGAAACCATATCCAAATCAAAACCTGCAAACATTCCAAGTGCTATAAAAGCAGCCGATTGCAGCTTTGGATTGTATCCAAATAGATATTTCTTTTAGTAACATTTTCAGTCAAATGTCTAACTAGAGCTGTCCCTTGTACAGTTCTTTTTTTGTGATTAACCGTGAAATTATATTTAAAGTTTTCACGGTCCCAGACTCTATGATGAAAGCTTCTGAGCTATGCTCGCGTCATAGTAAATATAAAATAAAATAAAGTACAAAAATAAGTAAAAAGAATTGGACATTTTCTCAATAATATAAGTGGCTTCTTCAGTAGTAAAAAGTGGGTGAGAGTTGTCACAAAGTAGCTCGACATTTTAATTCTTTCTGAAGGGAAGACTTAGCTGATTACAGTTTGAATACTTCATCGACACTAGAAAGATACATTATGTTTGATTAATGCCTGAAGTTGTTGGTTGGCTTACCTATATCCATCATTTGTAAGATTTTCATAATCCGACATTTCGGCAGTCTCTTTATTGTCATCACTGATTTTCTTCTATACTCATTTAACAAATTGTTATTCTATGCCACAGATGGAAAAAACTATATATTAAAAAGTAACATGACATTTATCATTTGACAATACATGTCAACATCATGTCGTATGCGCAGATGTGGATGCGCCATGGCCTGCGCAGGTTTTTTATTCGTCACCAGTTTCTGCCTCTGGTATTGAGGTGGGAGGTCTTCTGCTTAGGCTATTTTCAATCGTAGGTAATCAGACATCTTTAATATCTAGGCTTAGTGTACTTCTGGCAATTGGTGTTGTGGCTATACACTGCTTCTTTTAGTTTTATTTTTATATAATGTTTTCTCTTATCAGGATTGTCGCTTTGTCGCATTCGATCCTGTGATCTTCTTCCCAGGTATGTTTCGCCAAGCGTGATATCTCTATTTTCCCGAGCCTTTTTTAGTACTGACAACGTCTTTTTTGTATAACTATTCTGCTTTAGTGTGTGGGTTATGTTGCGGAACTTATTTCTCCTATCTTCTTCCTCTGAACAGATAATCTTAGGTAAGACACCGTTCTTAGATGTCCTGGTATATAAGAACTTTGAAGACACACTCAAGGCCACAGTGTAGAGGAAACCTACACACACATGACAATATTTACATCTCGACACCAACCACCCGAACAAGTTGGAGTAGCCAGGTGCTTATATGATAGAGCCAAAATTATCTGTTTAGAGGAAGAAGATAGGAGAAAAGAGTTCCGCAACATAACCCACACACGAAAGCAGAATAGTTATACAAACAAGACGTTGTCAGTACCAAACGACACTCGGGTAACACAGTAGGGGCAACATCCAGAACAAAAAGACGAGATGTGCACAACATTAATCCCGTAAGATTTACGTGAAAGACTTATCAGAAAAAATCAGAAGAATAGGCAACGAGTACAAGGTTAGAACACCAACAAGAAAGACAAACACGAGCGGATCAACACTAACCAAAATCAAGCCGGACAACGTGAACCAGAGAACGAAGGATTGTATATACGAAGTACCATGTGAATATGGGAGAACATACATCGGAGAAACAAGCAGGCCCATGCAAGTCAGAATTAGAGAACACCAAAAATTGCTTCGACTAGGGAAAATGGAGAAATCACGCTTTGCGAAATATGCCTGGGAAGATCACAGGATTGAATGGGACAAAGCAACAATCCTGACAAGAGAAAAACATTGTATAAAAAGAAAACTAAAAGAAGCAGCGTATATGGCCACAATGCCAACTGCCATAAGTACACCAAGCGTGAATATTAAAGACATCTGGTTACTTATGATTAAAAATAGCCTAAGCAGAAGACCGGCAACCACGACAGCAGCGCATACGACATGATGTAGACATGTAGGTATAGTCAAATGATAAATGTCATTCATTTGACTATACATGTCTGATAAATGTCATGTTATCTTTATATATTATATATTAGAAGGAAATCAGAGCTACCCTGATGATGGCAGTAGAGGAACTACCGAAACGTCAGATTATAAAAGTCCTATAAACGATGGAAATAGCTCAACCAACAACTTCAGATACAATCAGCCATCCTCAACAATCTCCTCGTCATGAGTTTGATTAATGCGTTGTTAAAAAGCTTGTTGTCATCGTAGAAATTCCCACCGGATGGTTCTAGTATTGTATATGATACTCTGCCTACACGCTTTAATTACATCTATCGTCTTTCATCTTGCAATAACATTCAACCATATCTGGATATCTTGAAAAGTAATCGTTTCAGCACCAGTTCTGAGACAGTTTAGTACTTGTCATTACTGGCAGTATATACAAGGTTAAAAATAGTATATATCAATTAAAAGTTTTGGCGTTTGAAGTTCCTGGAATTTACCTGTACTATAACTTTACATTGTTTTTTCTTGTTCTCGCATATTGTGGTAGATATAGAATAATTCTTCATGAAATAAGGGCAGCATATACATAAATGTTAACAAAGTACCTATATACTTGCAATAACACAACTCGCTCAATTTAGATTTTACTATAAATGTACCTATGAGACTAAACGTGTAAAGAAGCACAGCATTATACTACATGGGGATTATAACTTAACATAATCGATTTCCTTCATATCCGTTGAGGGTTTACATGTTTATCAATTGTCTGCGAGAAATTTCCGCCAGCCTGTTGTGCTCACCGTCTTCTTCAGCGCCCCTTCCCGAAATAATCCTCTTTCCGAGGGCATCCTTCCCGCTCCGCTGTTTTACGTGTCACGGAGCCTTTTCCTTTTATTTCCTTTGCGCGTTTTATCATGCCATATTTGCTATACGACACGCGTTTCTTCCTGTTTCCTGTTCTTAGTGTTCATACTTCAGTTGTGCCTAGTAGCCGAGTCACTAAAAATTTGTTGTAGTCATATTTAAATGCTAAATTAATAGATTTTTGTCTAATTGAGCACTTTTTTATGTTTTTACATCGTAATTAGTAAAATAATTTTCAGTTCCTACCTGCAAATCGTAGAATCACTCTATAGCTTCGATATCATCAATTTAAACCCCATTTAAAGCTAAACAATTTTCTTTCATAAAAATTCTTTGTATCTCTCATAATTAGGGAGAGAAATTTGTCAATGAATACAGTTTAATAGTTAACTAGCTAACCTCATGAATTCATTTGAAAAAAATCCATACGATTCTCTGTGGGGTTTGAACAGTGTTTACTTGGTGTATATATAAGTTTGAAATAGGTAAGCTAGAGGTCGCTTTCTGTAGTGGAAGGAAATTTTTGCAGTTTTAAAAAAATAAATGGAATGTTACTAATACCTTAACAGGTTGTTGAATAGCTTTAAATTACTTGTATCTAACTAAAAATTACAATTTGATAGCTTGATCTGTTCTTTCTTATAGCAAAACAAAACTAGCAAATATATATTAAAGTCACAAGAGATAATATGTATATGTCTCTATTAACAATATTAAGAGTAAATATCAAATTATTTATTTTGTTTTCGGTTAATAGTGATTTTGATCATTTTTTTTAGAAAGACACGATATGATCACAGCGGTTTACTTTCAGTGCTTGTAGAATAGAGATAACTGAAAAAGAGGCTGGGATGGCCTATTTTGATAGATGGGTTTAATCGCAAGAACTTCATTGCTTTTGCCAACTGCTAACTGTTACTTTTTGGAGATACTTCGCAATAAGTTATCAGTTGTACTGGACGATGTACCACTGCAAACCAAGAAAAATGTACCCCTTCAACTTGACGGCTGCCAAGTACATTTTTCAATTAATATGTGGCAACACTGACAATGAGATATAATAATAATAATAATTCATGCCTTCACATCCTCCCACAGTTTGCACCAATTACAGGGGGCAGCGGCTGGCCATGAGTTATTATTCCGCCTGCGTCTGTAGACCGACTGAAGATGATGCCTTTCCGCATTTGTCGAGTAATTTGGGGAACTGCAGAAAACCAAATTCAAAAAGAAGATACCGGGGTTCGAACCCAGTACCGCCGGACTAAGTAGCGAGCGCATTAGGCACTGCATTACTAGCCAGTAAATTTATACAGACTGATGGCTGGGAAAGGAAATCCGTTATTCAACAAGGTCGCCCCACTTTGTCTAGACTTCTATTTGTAGGGCGAGTAAGTCCCGTTTTTCAAACGTGACTTCAAACGTGACTTACAAACGTGTTATTATAAGGGCGATATGCAACAATTCAAAAGGTCATTTATGGCGTAACATCATCGGTGTCGCCTTTCCTATCAAGTTGGAGTTTTCAATAAAATATAGGTAATTCAAAACGCCTTAAGAACCAGTAAATGCAATAGTAACTTTGTATTTTTTGAAGTAAATCTTAAAAATAATCGTAATAACTACCACTATAAACACAAACCTTTAATTTGCTCATCTCAAGATAATGCATACAGCAAAGTAACATTGTTCAAATTCCACACAATTCTCTTTCAAACGAATTTAGTATTATTCAGATAGATTGAATAGTTGTGTTATGGAGTAAGATAGCATTTCAATTGATCTCATCGCAGTTACAATTATTATTGTAGTAGTTATAAAATCTGGAGTGTAAGAATACTTTCCATAAATTCCTTTTAGGCACTTTTACTATGCATACATATTTTTCCTGGACAATCTAAGACAAATATTTTCCATGATACAACAGCTTACCTCTCCTAGTGCTCCATCCTCTATCTACATTCTATGCGTCTCTACCTTATGTCACAGAGAAGATTGATTTCCGTTTGACTTGAATTTGATTTGATGTGAAAACTACTCAGATTCCTAATTATTTTGTGTTCCAGTATTAAACTCTGAAGGTAATGTGTAATGTCATTTTTATGTAATGAATACTTCCGTTTTTCTTTCTAGTATAACTTTTTCTGCAGTCACGTTAAAGCTGATCTGTAGTTTAAACAGCTGTTCCTCGGGAGAAGCGCATGCTAGACTTCAGGAAGATTATAGTCTTTAGTACTGATCTTTCGTATTCTACTTTGTACCGTACCTATAAGTACGACTTAGCAAATAAAGTAGGTTGACAAAGAGAAATCCAACGACGGGTCAAATCATTGTGAGGTCGTGTGATATTAGTATCCTTTCTGACGATTACTGTAGCGTTCGCATCCCGATCTATACTCGTATAACGAAAATATGTACGATGTACAGATCGTGTTTACGCCTTTACATTATCCAGACCGTAAAGGTAATGCCGCAAAATGTATACCAAGAGCTAACTTTTAATATGACAATCCTCTTTATATGAATAAAAAAAGATGAAAACATAACTTTGTATTAGTTAACACAGTCAAGAAATACGCGCCTGTTACTCTGCTGGGCTGTCTCAATTCATACCATCGCCGTCTAACGACAAGAATTTGCTACTGTCTTTATCTTTGTCTAACTACTACAAACTGCCATCGACAGATCGATTTTTTCAATCAAATCAATTCGACAAAGCCCTCGTTCCGTACTACTGCGAGGCGACGGGGACGAATCGTTGGACATGCGTAATTCATTTCACGTGATGCCGGCGTTCGATTCATTTCGTTCAATTCTTCATAAGACGTCGCTGGATATTAGAGTACGGTGTTTTAGTTTTATAACGGTTAGTAAACCTTGATCGCGGTCAGTAATTATTAATACACTGAAATCTGTTATCACGTACATTATATGATGCTTCGATATAAAAGTAAGACTGAATAAAAACAAATAAATGCTACATATCGCAGTTTACTGCGTTTTTTAGTTATCAAATGAGTATTGTCTTATTTTTCCTTTTCACTAATTCTAATCGGCCAACAACAACGCAGATGCGGCCTTGTGGGCATGTACGCCTACTGTTCAGGTCCATCCTACTTACACACGACCATAAAACTATTGACATTCTATCAATAGGTCGCGAAGAATATCCCGGTATACATACATAGTTGAGGCGGTTTTATACATTTTATTTAGTAAATGAAAACTATTGTTCATTTACAAATTCAGTATGCAATTTGATGAATTAATGACTTCTTACTATATTATTTATTTTTTTTCAGTTGCTCTTCTCTTGATTTGTCCTTGCTATAATATCAGTTGTGATTCACCACCTCGCCTACTAATAATTTTATACACATTATGGCCAGGTAATTACTGGGTGGCTTCTTCCGTTATTTTAGCAAACCCTGTGACCTACACCAAATATTTTTCTTAACTACCCAAAGTTGCAAATCTATCAACTGTGTTCACAATTCAGGTGTCATAACAACTTCTTTACTATTTTTAAAGCTTTTGTCGCTGTAGATTAATGATCACGAATGGGATCATACACTAAGCAAACTATTTTCTTATAATAAAAAATCAACGTTATTGTGACACATAAATATTGCAATATCACTTATCGATCGTTGTTAGTGCAATAACACTATTTCTATACAGGGTATCTAAGGAATAGTCTATGAAAATAAAAGAGGTTAAAGCTAATGGCATGGAAACCTAAATTCCAAAAAAGGAATACTTTATTTTGACGCAGTAACGAGAAAACAATATTTTTCAATCTCAGTCCGGCCCTGTTGTTCGAGGGCAACGCATAAATGGAGGGGCAACACAGGCAGAACGTTGAGTCATTCGCAGGCATTTGTTGTCTTATGTGTACATAATGGCAAGTTATACGAATACTAAGTACATGGACATAATTTTAATCTACGGAGGAACAGGATAAAATCTTTTACTGCACCCATATTGCGTACAGAAAATTCAACGTCTATCAGACAAGGATTTTCGTTGACGGGTTACCTGTTGTGAATGGTTTTGTCAAAGAGAAACTCGTCTTCCAAATCGTCGATCCGTGATCCTGTTTACGATGAATACTACTTCACAAAAAAATAAAAGAAAACAAAAAATGGTGTGCTGGATTACCATAATATTTATCACTGCGCCGATAAAAACCCACAAGATTTCCAGAGAGTTCATCCGAACATAGGACATCAATAAATCTATGGGTCAAAATATTGGGGGATCTTTTATTTGGGCCACATGTGCTTCTCGAAAGATTAAATGCGGTAGATCATTTAAATTGTCTGCAAAATATGTTGCCCGATTACTTCGATGACATACCACTACATGCACGACGGAAAATGTAGTTCATGCACGATGGGGCACCTGCACATGTTGCCCGACTTGTACGGGAACATTTAAACCAGGCAATTGCACATTAGATAGGACGAGAAGGGACGATTCCGTGTCCAGTACGAAGTCCCGATTTGAGTACGTTGGACTTTTTCTTGTGAGGATACATAAAAAACCTTGTTTATGATCGTCGACGGGAAATTTTTAGACGTCGAGGATATTCGAAAGTGCGTAATCACAGCGGCCCAGCTTATGATAAGTTTCCGTCTCACAGAAGGGTGCATCCGGAGGTCGTGGTAGTAATAACGGACATTACTACTCTAAGTTTTTGTACTGTTTCTCATCAAACAGACCCCTTCAAGACTGCCACGAATTTTTTGAAAAGAAAAAAGCTACGAACGCGGTCTCAAATAGTAAATTATTAATTAACAGATCATTACGTAATAATATGTCGGTGTACTTTAATATTCAAAGTTTCTGTAATAACAAAACAAAAACACCTGATTCTTAAGAAAAAAAAAAAACAGGTCCAAATCAATAAAATCTGTAGTAAATGGGCGACATTGTTATAAATAGAATATTTGTGAAAAGACCAGATGTGCAATTCATAGAATAGCAAAGTGCTTCGTAAACAAATGCATAGAGTACAAGTGTTTATTTACATATGATTCAACTTGATAATAATAGTATATTATGACACTAGTGCATAATCAAGCTTTTAAAGCACGAGTAACGAGTTTAAAGCCACGACGCGAAGGGGAGTGGCTTTAACGTTACGAGTGCTTTAAAAGCGAATTATGCACTGTGTCATAGGATATTTTGTAGTATAAATGCAACAATAATTTTAACTAGAAGAAATCAAATCAATAATTACAATACATTTTATCGAGTGATATGTGTCTCTATATTATGTCATTTGACATTTCACTTAATTATTAAACATCATTAGTATGCATGCATCATAAACCAATCAAAACACACCCATAAGCGTGCATAATCGGGCTTTTATCGCACGCCGTGCGTATAAAGGCTGCTTGGTAACAGCCAATCCCAAGCGTTTAATAGTACAGTGAAATGTCGGGAAATATCAAATGACATATAGGTACATGTCACTCTATAATATGTATTGGAATTATTGATTATTGATTTGAATTATTATTTGGACTTTGCAGGTATACGTAATTCAGCTTCAGCAGCTAGTTTTTGAATTTCTGTCGACATTATTAATACAACAATGATGTTTAATAATTAAGTGAAATGTCAAATGACATAATATAGAGACACATGTCACTCGATAAAATGTACTGAAATTATTGATTTGATTTCGTCTAGTTAAAATTATTGTTGCATTTATACTAAAAAATATCGTATGACACAGTGCATAATTAGCTTTTAAAGCACGAGTAACGAGTTTAACGTTACGAGTAATGGTAATGATATTAAAGTAATTATATTAAAGGAAAAATTATATTTGTACATATATGATCGTTTTTTTTTTTGGATTTACCGTTCTTGTGATATTAGTTTTATACTGTTTATTTTTCCGGTACTATTCATTTGACGCCCTGTAGACTAGAACAACTTCTGTTATCTCAGGTGTGCTTTAACTACATTGGAACCTCTACCACTCTAACTTCGAGGTTTCTGTAGGCCGAACAGTAATTGGTGGCAAGATGCAAATGTGTGATATACAGTATGTAAAAAAAAATCGTACCCTTTTCGAAATGCAGCTGCTCATGGTAAATTATCTTAAATAAAGGGTCTACAACACTGATATGTGTATAGTATAGAAAGTTTACTGAATATTTACTTATGTAAACGAGAATTTCGTGGAAAGCTATCTATTATTGAGTAAATGACTTAAAAGTATAAATCAGAGAATAATAAAACATGAAATTCTATTATAAAAAAATAATCGTACGCTGAAAGCTAATATTTACTACAACCTTGAGCTGCAATTGTTGCTTCACATCGTCAATGCATCGATTCTACCACCTTTTGACATATGTTACTGTCAATTTTAATCCACTCAGTGCTAACAATCGTCTTAAGAGAACTAATATTAGTAGGCTGTTGACGAGGAATGGCTTACTTCAAAATGGACCACAAATATTCCATTAAGGCCGGACGGTTGCGGAAGTCAATCCAATACCTTTATTGGTATGAAATTTTGCACAACCTTGGCTGTATGCTTCGGATCTCGATCCCGTTGAAATATAAACTCATTCGTAAGGCCCAATTTTTTTGCAGACAAACGATTTTGATTTAAATATAGTCAAATACTGATAATATGCTGCACTTAAATTTGGATGAAGTAGTATTATTAGGGAGATAATATTCACCGAAAACCGATTCTATGTATTCTTTCTATGTCCCACTCGGCCGTGGAAACCCTGTATATACAGGTTGACCAGGTCCACTTCTAGGCATAGGAAAATATCATTGTATGCAATGGTGCAATATGTATCTGCATTAAAATAACGGAGATGGTGATAGTAGATATGTCCACGTTGTTGCCGAAGCGGCTGACCGTATTCATGGGAACGGGATTGTTTGGAACGCACAATAATAATTGTAATACAGTTGTCACTTTGATATTAAGTAATAGAAATTAAAATTTGTATTGCATATTTATTTAAAATGTCTGTTTATACAAAAGAGGAGCGTAAAAATATCATTAAATGGTATTATTCATCTTCAAGTGCAGAAGCAGTTGTTGGACGTTTTGCTTGTTGTTATAATGACCGACCGGTTCCAAGCCGTCAAACAATTTTCAATATTATTCATCGTTTTGAAGCGTCGGGTTGTATTACTGGTTTTGCTAAATGCAACGAGAGTAATCGGCAAGAGCGGCCTATTCCCGAGAAAAGAATAGACAAGGAGGTGCAAGTATGTGCATTTGTAGAAGCAAGTAAACCTTGTTCGTGTCGTCAAATATCCGAAAACGCTAACATTCCAAAAAGTACCGTGAGGAATATTTTAAAGCGACATAAATACAAATGCTTTAAACTCAGGAACTTTTGCCACTTGACCAAGTCAAGCGACTAGAGTTTTGCGAAGCTATGAGGAAAAAATGTGACCGAGATGAAAATTTTCTCCGAAACATCGTATTCACCGACGAATGTACCTTTTCACTTCATGGGAACCACAATCCGTCCGTAGTCAGATATTGGTCACAAGAAAGTAAAAATATTAGTGTAGTCGCAAAAACGCAATATCCCCAGTAGTTGAACGTCTAGGCTGGAATTCTGGGCGATCATATTATAGGACCATTTTTCATAACTGAAACTTCAAATGCCCAGACATACTTGCAAGTACTGCAGACTGACATTTTACCTGCAATACGAAATGTGACACATAATTTTGAGGAAACTTGGTTTCAGCAGGTTGGATGTCCAGTCCATACCGCCAGACAAGTGGAGGAATATCTTAATTTACGTTTTCCTCAACGTGTAATCTGCACCCGGAGCAATATGCGGTGGCCACCTAAATCGCCGGACTTATCGACCAACGAGTTTTTCCTTTGGGGATATTTAAAACAAAAAATATACCGACATGAACACGAAAGACCCCAAACATTACCCGAGTACGGACGCAGATTATAGAAATTTGTCACAATATTCTACCCCAAATCCTAAGGAATGTTCGCGAGGCGTTTTATTATAGACTAGGATTTTGTGAGGAGAAAGGTGGAGATATTTTTGAACCGTTCATTAAGTAATTAAAATTATTACGAGTCGTTATGTTAATCATGAAATGTTATATTTTGTTAATATATTTTTGTTATTATATTTGATTACAAAACATTCTCCCCTTTGCTTTCATTTTACTAAATATTAATACATATCACATAAATAATTTGTTTAAAATCCATTTATTCTTTAATTTTTCCTTTTATGGCAGTTAATATGAGAAAGATTGCCTTTTTTGGACGGATAATACGTGGATAATACCATTTACAAACGGACACCTAAAATAAATATACAAAACAAATTCCAATGTGTATTACTTGTGTGTCAAGTTGATAACTAAATTATTAACTCCAACCAGCGACCATTGCGTTGCGTCAATATAATCAGTCGTACGGCAATTCGGCAACGTCGAGCTAGTATCCCAGTATCACCATCTCCGTCATTCTAATCTAGACATATATTACACCATTGCATACAATGATAGTTTCCTATGCCTAGAAGTGGACCTGGTCAACCTGTATATACAGGGTGTCCGCAATATACAAAGCATCCTTTTAAGGGATGATAGCTACAACGTTTTAGAAACAAAAACATATAATACACCTTGGGTCTATCTGTAAGCGTAAACGAGAAAAACAATTATTTCTAAAAAATCTTATTTGGTCAAACTGTACAAGAAAACTCATCCATATGGCTTTCTTAAATAACCAAAAAACCATATCAAAAATTTAGAGTTGAAAATAACTGAAAACAACGACGAAAACGAATTATTTAATACTTTGAAATTGAAGCGTGGTGTCATTTCTCTTATCCCATATTGTACACGTTTGCAATAGAAGCGGCAGATGCAGCCAAATATCATATGTTAATACGACCTTGAACTACATTCGACCATTCTATCGTACGAAGTCAATGGCCATACGTTTTAAAAATATCCGGCTGTGTAGCGCAGTGCCTAGCGCGCTCGCTTCATAGTCTGGGGGTACTGGGATCGAATCCGGTGCGTTCTTTCTGAATTTGGTTCTCTGTAGTTTCCCAAATTCCATGGCAAATGCGGAAAGATAACATCTTAAGTCGGTCTACAGCCGCAGGCGTAATAATAACTCATGGCCAGCCGATGCCCCCTGTAATTGGCGCAAGCTGTTGGGGGATGCTAAGGCATGAATTATTATTATTATTATTATATCCGATCAATAGGAAAGAGGTACATATGTATCTTTGAGTTTTTTTTAATAATGTTATGATAATAAAATCGATGTTATGTTGAAGTTAGAGTAAAAAGGGCGTGTTTAATAGCAGCTTTCGATCGGTAAATGAAAATTTAAGTTGTATATCTAATTAATAATAATAATCTTTTCTTTTATTTGTGATAAATTGCTGGTCCTAAAAAGACGTTTTTGAGAGACAGGAGAAAATGTATTACAGGAAAGGCTCGATGTGTTGCCCATTTGCAAGAACACACGCCTGTAATCGTTGGGTACTACTCAGCTGGCGCTGTACAGTATGCGTCGAAGTTTGTGACATGAGAAATAATTTTTTTTCTCGTTTACGCTTACAGATAGACCCAAGGTGTATTATATGTTTTTGTTTCTAAACCGTTGTAGCTATCATCCCTTAAAAACATGCTTTGTATATCGCGGACATCCTGTATACGCAAACATTTATACATTTGCGGAAATCATAGAATGTAATATCAGTAATGGAAAAGTCATTGCTACTTCTACCCGTCATAGATAATTTACATGATGATATTTTTAGTTATGTCACGCAGGTACTGAATGTTTCCACAAGTACTAATGTGAAATTGCTTTTGCCCGTGTGCTACACGTATTGTTTGATGTATATACTTCGTGTTTCAAACATACGTATGTATACAGAGAATCTAAAATATCCCTCGTTCACTGAAACTAAACTAGGAAATGTACCAGTATTGAAACAACGTCAACTGTTTGCTTTCTACTCAATAAGTTTAGGTATTACAATGATTTAATAGAAGCAACCTGCATAAATTCTGTTGCTATGTGGAAATGCACTCGTGTAAGTAGTGAAATTTATAAATTGCAACAAAATTGTCTGTTAGTAAAATTTTAATGTGCATTTATGTAATTAATATCAGCCATAAAAATAAGACTTTCAAAATACATTATAAAATGACTCCTTAATATTTTTGTAGTACCACTGGTTTGTGCTCTTTTTGAAAAAAAAGTCCAATCAATATACCTTGGGTATGTAGGCTCAATCGAAGTGCCAAAAAAATGTATGTATAAATTTATAGAGAAATTTAAATACACAGATTGATTTTTCTTGATACTGCTACGACTACGGTTACCTACTTATATTTGAAGCGTGTTATATTTCGCAAACTCAACTAATACAGCCGCATTTCGTATTTCTCATCACTTACCTTATATTGCATAGTATGGTATACAGGGTGCATGGCTTACTAGATATTTTGCGGACATAATTTTTTTGTTATTTCGTGCGGTGCCTGTGGTTCTGTTATTATTCACTTCAGAAGAAATATGTAAAGGAATACGTTGTAAGAAATTAAATGTTTAATAATACAGTTTAACCTATTTCTTTCTTTTAGTTATATTTTTTGAGTTATGACACAAACTTATGTTTTTGCTAATGCAAACCATGGTAGGGCCATGACTTTATAAAAAAGATTTTTTCTCAAAGATTCTAATGATATGCTACTTGATATATTTATTTTTATAGCGTGACTGGAAGTATCGGCCGTACTTGTTAGAGAAAAAAACAGTAAATTGAGGTAATCGGTCAGACCGATGACCTCAATTTACTGTTTTTTTCTTTATTTTTATAAATACATAAATTATTGCCATTTCACACATGTTAATAAACCAAGCAGAAAATTCAAGCCTCCTATTGTAATCAACAGGGTGTAGTGTTTGTGCAACAGCTAATTTATAGGCATGAAAACGATGCTTTTTCAGTACTCGTACAACAGTACGCTGTGACTTGCCCGCTGCCATTGCAATTTCTCGGGTTGAAATCGATGGATTTTGCATTACACCTGTCAATACGTTTACCTCTGCCTCTTCTGCAATGTCTCTTGCAGTCCTATTTGTATTACGAAAGGAACCATGCTCTTCCAAATTATCGTATAGCCTCTTAAAGGTAGGTAGAGAAGGCTGGCTACGATCAAAATACCGTTCTAAATACTGTTGTGCAGCTTGTACGGCATTTTTACGGCACAAAATGTAACATTCAATCATATCATTTCTTAGCTAGAAAAATTCATATTGTTAATTTACGAGACCTCAACTAACATGACACAACACACAAAATGATTTATACCTGTCATTAATTGACATTTGCGTCTTATGAAATATTTCCATAGCTTACTAAGTGTGACAGTTCGTCAATTAAAATAAAAAATGACCATAACTTATTTATTTTTAAAAATAACTGTATCAAGTACCACATCATTAGAATCCTCGAGAAAAGACCTTTTTTAGTCATGGCCTACTATGGTTTGTGTTTACAAAAATCCAAATTTCTGTCGTAATAACTCAAAAATATAGTTAATATAAAGAAATGCGTTAAAGCGTAGTATTCAACATAAAATTTCATACAACTTTTCCTTCACACATTTCTTCTGAAGTGAATAATAAAAGAACCACAGAAACAGAACGAAATAACAAACAAATCATTTCCGCGAAATATCTGGTAAGCCCTGCAGTTTTTCCAAAAAACAAAATGCCAATTAAATAGAGCTAGTAAAACTGCAATTCTTTCCCCATTAACCGAATCTGTATCTGTTGTAGTTTCCGAGATCCGCATGCTAAACATTGGAAAAAATTCACCCTGTATACAGCGTGTTCGCACATATACAGGGTTTTCAAACTTAAGTCGGCACTATTGCCAACTTGGTTATTATTGGAGCTACAAAGTTGGTTAAATAGGCAAACTAGTGTCGTTTTTCAAGCAAATTACAATGGCATTTAAAAAAAAAATATTGACGTACTGGGTCACGTGATATTGTGAAAAGCGTAATTTTTTTAAATGGGACACCCAGTATACAGTTCTCGCGGTCGACAGAAAATTTAATTCTGAACAAACACTTTCCTATGAACTTTTATTCTAAAGTCAATAATAACAGAGTTATTGATGATTTTTCAAATTTGCCAAGGTGGCTGTTATTTCATAAACAAAATTCGATTGTTTTGCAAATGTCATCAACATTGAAATATTGCATTAAACCTCTGTCAGTAAGCAATTAACATTTTGTGTTTATTGATGAAAAAATGCCTTTCACGCATTTAGAAAAATGTAATATGATGGAATGTTACATCGTTTGTAATAAAAATTCCCTGCAAGCTCGTGAACGTTACGGTGTTTTATTTCCTACGCGCAACTTGCCAGATCGAAGGTACTTTTTACTTTTGTACCGTAAGTTTCGATCAAATGAAAATGTGTTCAAGAAAACTAGAACCAAAAAACAATTTATAATAAGTGAAGCAACTGAAATTAACATCTTAGCTTTCTTTGAAGCTAATCCTAATAGTGCAATAATGATTTAAAGGAAGAAAGTGGACTATTTTTGGGAACTATTCACAATATTCTAAAAAAACATAAGTTTGTGCCGTTCAGATACAGACCTATTCAGACGCTGGTACCGGGAGATCAAGAAAGACGGACTCAGTTTTGTCAGTGGTACATTAATCAAGTTAGACTTAACCATAATTTTTGGCGTTTGATTCTTTGGAGTGACGAATCAAATTTCTCCAACAGGGGTATGTATAACAGGAAGAACAGCCACTATTGGAGTCGAGAAAACCCGAGGCTTTTCTTTCCTTGTAATCCGCAGAGACGCTTTAGTGTTAATGTTTGGTGTGGCTTGATTGATTCAAGAATTGTAGGCCCCGTATTTTATCAAGGTGCATTAACTGGCGATAGGTATGTCGAAATGTTAACCGCTACCCTTGGAGAATTCTTGGATGACCTGAATTTAGTGGATAGACAACAGATATTGTTTCAACAAGATGGCGCTACTGCCCATAATGTTCGCAGTGACCCAGTATGTCAATAATTTTTTTTAAAATGCCATTGTAATTTGCTTGAAAAACTACACTAGTTTGCTTATTTAACCAACTTTGTAGCTCCAATAATAACGAAGTTAGCAATAGTGCCGACTTAAGTTTGAAAACCCTGTATATGTATATAATTATAAATGAAGAACGCGGATGTAACTACGACGTTGAGATGATACCAGTAATGTATTCGCCGTAGACTAGTATGGAATTACGGTTTTTTTAGAATTGTAAAGAAATAAAATACCAATTTAGCGTTTGACGTTTCGGATGCTTTTCATCCTTTTTCAAAAACCTGTTTAATATACTTAAACAAAAATTTTCAAATTACAACCAGAAAGCAGTTTAAAATAAACAAACACTTACATAGGCTGTAATATAAGAATTTAAGAAAAAACACTATTGTTAAAATCTTCTACATCTTCTTAATCTCAATCTTCTACACACATGCCTTATATGTATGTATATACAGGGTTATTCACGCTATACGGCACGGAATATTGTGACGAAAATACGTGAGTTTCATTTTTGGGATATATGCAGGTCTATTACGGGTACTTTTAAAATTATTTTCATATTATACAGGGTGTCCCAAAAGCTCTAAAAGTATCAAAGTTATGTTTTCTTTAATAGAACACTATGAATATAATTGCATTTTTGGATTCTACGATCAAAATAAGTGACTATTGGAATAAGGTTTATAATACCTAAACCTTCAGGTTTTTTCAGTAAATTAAATTTTCCCCAAATTTAACCTTATTTGCAGATTCAAATACGTAAGAAATATGTAATTTATGAAAGCGAAATTTACAACAAAGTGTGACAGTAGATCATATTTTATATCCCAAGTATAATTAACTTGCCATCTTATACAGGGTGTCCAAAAATTAAAACTAATCAAGTAAGAACTTTAAGTATCTATAACTTGACTAAATTAAATAGGACGCCATATTTGTATCCTTGTCAGAAAATGTAGTTTTTAATTGTCTATCGAATGGTATTTATAGCGTTTTTTGTAATTTTACAGAATACGCGAAATAATCGCCTTTTGTACGATTTGACGTTTTTTTAAATAATAGTTCTAATGTATCTAGTTGTC
>ML219441.1:0-52714 GCA_004785975.1 Popillia japonica
AATTAAATGTAACAATGCGATTAATATCTGGCACAATAAAATCCAGTTCGACTCCAATGGCTGTTTATTTTGTTTTGTGTCACCCCCAGAACTGCGACATCAATATGATTTACTGAAAGCATTCCAGAAGATACAGAGCAATCCTATTCTGCCAATGCAAAATGAAATCGCTGATGCTAGCTATAATCATCTGCGTTCGAGAAACCTGCCAACAAGAACAGCCGAACAACTGAGGGCAAATAGCTTACAGCTAAACAGCTAGTAGCGCAACATATAGAATAACAAAGCCACTGCAGCTATCCGGGACATATCCGGAATTAGTATTATCTCTTCGGCATTTGGCCTGCAACGAAAAGTCTGGTTCACTCTAAACAGAATAAGAATTGAGCAAGGAAATTCAAAGTCCCGAAAGTGACTGTGGAGCGGGGAAGCTAACAATCCAGCATACCGAGTGTCCTATAAGAAGGTACGACGGTTACTCAAGAGACTTCCTATACACGACTCCAGCGTCCATTGAATACATCCATAATTTAGTAATGGACTGTGTACACTTATGCCATACATCTTTACTGTAGATAGCTAAAAACTAATCTCATATTTAAGCAAGATTAAAATAAAAGGCAATTATTCCTTTATGCAACTTTAGATTTACATTTTATACTACTTGCATTCAATACTTATTCCACTTATTCAATCTGTAATCTAATCAAGAATCACAATATGTATAAGTACATTTCCACCAATACTTACGATTGTGGTTCTTTTGTCCCACCATTACTTCCTCATAAAACAAACAGCGTACACTGATTCAAAACGAAACCTGACTGTTTGTATGTGCCAGTGTATGCGAGTGTGTGAAAATAATAAAATTAAATTAGTGTCTCCCTTCTGTGTGGAAACGGCGAAAACAAACAATTCTCGACGGTTAGATTCAAGTGTGTGTGAAATGTTATCTATCGTTGGGATCTATCGATTTACGGCCGATTTGTTGACGACATACGCTATTTATGTAATACGGCGTTCATCGACTCGTACATCCCCTGTACATAAGGGTGGTGATCGAAGAACAACCGGCACCACTAAATATCCCAATATTAAGACCAGATGTGCAGTGCCGCGCTGGTTGGCAAACACTCATTGTGAATTCTAACAATGAAAGTTAAATGTGCGATCGAACGATTAGGTTACAATTGTATTGACACACCGAAGTAATTTGTAAGGGCTATTCGGCGTTTGTGTGCACGATGTGGACGGAACTCTCTTACTCTTCAGTTGCTGATAAGCGCGACCCCGATAAGATCTACATTTGCGGTTTGCTTTGTTTAATAAATCCTTTACGAGGTTTGTTTCGTGTAAGCTGATTTACTACATAACAAAAGTTTATACATACAACCTGGGTATACCTACAACAAAAACGATCTCGTGTTACGTATATACACCAGCAGTTGGTAGTCCTTATTTCGTTGTTAGATTAAGAGAGTTTACTAATAGTAAGGATTGATTATTTATTGAACAAGCACCTAGATTATGAGCTTAATATCGTGCAATATCTGTAATCTTTTTTGATAGGCTTAGCAACGAGTTGTCAGAATATTTTTTATTACTGCCAGAATTATGGTTATTATTTGTATATATATATTGTATAAGTGCTTTTTGCTTGTATCTTTTTTGCTATTCTTAAACTATCCAGTGATGTATACAACAGTAACAAATTACTAAAGTTTGCTGATAATGTTCAATATACCAGATTATATTGGCCTTTAAACTAGAAGGTGAAGTATAACTGGTATGCACATGTAGAATACGGCTGATGAGTGTTACAATCATTCAATTTGCAGTCTTATATCAAAACTAAAGCTCAAGTAAACGTAGAATTCAAACAACTAAAAGTGTCATAGCATGGATTTACAAACAAGAAGAGGTAATTAACTAACGATTGACAGTCCAAATACGATTTGCAAGCCGTTACCAGTATCGTACACCGCGGTTTGGAACATTTTACATTACATATACATTTTAGTTCTAAAAATGTATCCATCCATCCAAATGAAAATTTTGTATGAATTAAAGAAGGCAGATTTAACTTTTAGGTGCGATTTTTCTTTGCGAGTAATTGCACAGATGGAAATTGAAACCTAATGATTATCCCGTATTTTATGAATCGGGTCTATAAGAAATCGTTCAAAAAGGTCTTCATGTCCTTATTCCTAGACTCAAATGCAGAATGACGAAGCCGTATCTGTAACTGTAAACGGTGAACGATACTTGCAAATGATATTCCTCAGCTGCAAAACAAGCTCTACGGAATTGATACCATTTTTATACAGGATGGAGTACCCCCACTCATTTTCCTACCAGTCAAAGAATTGTTAACAAGCGTTTTTAAAATCGTGTATTAAGCAGAAATTTCTCAAATTCATGTCCACCAAGGTTGCCTGATCGTAGATCCGGTGTACAATTTAAAGGAAAAGTTGGTAATCATCAAACCACAACATGGCGATCATATTGAGCGATTGACATAACTGGTTTTGGGGTTACTAAATTCCATTCCTTAAACAATTAGACTTCATTTATTTCTTGTTATTAACTAAATTTGTTTAACAATATTTTTTCAAGCACAGCCAGTATCAGGAAATTCGTAGTATACAAAGCCAATGGATATAATCTTGTCCTGTCATGTTCCTCCGCTCATAAGAGTTCTGCTGCTGATGATCTCGATAATTTTGATAGGTGCATTTCCTGGATCTGTAAGTGTCACCAGATATGTTCGAAAATGTCTTTGAATCTGAAGCAGATCTGTGTTTATTCCTATTTTGCTGACATGCCTACTATTCTATATTCTACCGACTATTAGGTGATTAACTTTATTTATGGTAGTTCGAATTGACACTTGTTATTAAACTTCTAGTTATTGTGGAATACTTTCTAGACTTTTGTAAACGTCTACTTTACATCTACGACTACAAAATAACCATGTTAAATGCTTTTTAATCTAGTTTATTGCTGTCTGTAGAAAGGATCAATGCTCATTCTGAGAATAGTTTTCCTATTCCGTTATAATGCCCAAAACCAAAATACTTCAACATCTTGAGGAGGAACCCGTCTCCTTTCGTATCAAATAATAATAATACTGTCTTTATTTCCCACAGAATACAAAGTAAATACAGAACAATAATTATAACAATGACATTAATCATAGTAATAAGTAACCAAAAAGAAACTGCACGCGTTACAAACATGCACTATGGGAAACCCATGGGCGGACTACAGAAAATTTCTGCTTTTAACTCAACCCAATAATAAATAGAAAATATTTTTTTGGCGAATTAACGAGAGCAACTAATTTTAATCACATAGGTACAATATGAAACAGTAGAAAAACTAAAAAATATCAATACTAAAACAGCAAGTAACAGCAGCAGTGGAGCACAACGAAATTGCTAAACTTACTGTGATACATACAAATACAGATTAATATTTACTTAACTTAATAATATAAATAAATAAGTCGGTTCAAATATTTTTTCCTTTTCGGTATCTTATTCGAAGAAGCGCTAATATATTACAGAACTCATGTAGGACTTATTTATCGTTATCACTGCTTATAGTAGATTTGAAACATTATTATTATTAGACAAATTCTAACGCTAAAAAGCTATTTATTTTTTTTATATAATACAAAAATAAAGTAAACACCAAATAACATAAAATAAATGCACGAAAAATTAATAGCTACTAACTCAACATTCCAACACTAACACAACCAGCTTTTTTTGAAGCAAAAGTTGCAAATCGCGGACTGAACCCAGAAGCCCTTATACAATGGACTGATATCGTGGAAGCCTTCGATGTTATGGACGTAATTTTAACCCAAATATTACTTGTTTCAAATATTAAATCATAATAATAATCATGTGATAAGTTATTTATTGCAGTCGTACCATACTTTTTGATAATTGCAATTATCCAAAAGACCGTTGCTTATGCAATTAAACTGTCCTTATTAATTCTTTCATGCGTATACCTATTCGTTGTAGTCTTACAATTGAGTATGATTATTTTCAAGCTACTTTCAGTAGTAAAAGGTAGGCACCTCATACTAACTACACATAAAACAGTATTCTTACAAATTCTTAATTCAACTTTATTTAATCATGTCAAAATTATCACACAACTATGTTTATCTATTGCTGGAGAGGGTGTTGTAAGTGTTCCTCGATTTGTTGGAATACCGCCAATACTTTTACAATCTGTGCGTATTTCTTTGACGACGAAAGAAGATTAGCCATAAAAGTTCAGTTTGACTTGTCTTTCTAACTGTTCTGGTTGCAAATACCCTGTTTTAAATTAGAATTATAGCTGAGTTGAACGCTTTTGTTTGTCTGGTACAGCAAATTAAGTTGCGCGCTGAGATCCATTGGCCACTGTATAAATAAATAAAGATTACTATTAGATGTGAATCATACAGTCCTTCTCTAGACGATATAACTATCTCGGAATCCTGTACCAGTGCTTGCGTCAGCATAATGGTCCTCTGAAAAACTTGAGAAAGTTTGTAAACTTGGACGCTAAATCTCTGAATTTTGAAATATGATTATGATACTTATTATTGTATGTTTTCTGCAGATTTGTGCCGCTAAATTGTGTTTAATATTGCTTCCGTGTTCGAGATATTGGAATTTTAAAATTAAGTTTATATGGAACGTCCCAGAATTTTGAAAATTTTATTACGCTACTTTGTAAGATTTTTAGAATATTTTGAAATTGAAATCAGCACAAAACGGACAGAAGGTGATGACATAAGCAAATGAATCTGTCTATTATAGATAATCCACAATAAAATAGTCCTATCTCAATGTACACAGCAAATATTTACATATTTTCAAATCCAAATTAATTAGTATGCGCACAAGATTGTATAGAATAAAAGTAAAGGTTCAAGAACAAAATTCAAACAATTCTTTTGAAATGTATGATAGGTCAACATCAGCATATACATATGTACATATATGCATTACAACCGGCATTTGTAGTTGGAAGAATTAACTCCAATGCATTAATAACTAGGTAACCAAAAAATATAATAATGGGAGTTTTGACATTTACACGTACAACAGAATTCTCCAATAAATTATGACGGTGGGTTCATGTAAGAAAATATATTCACATTATTTACAGAATTATGAGAATCAATGTTGTATGTATTCGCTCCGTCGATCAGAATTGAGTTTTATACTTAAACGATCCTTTATACAGGTAACGGGATAGATATAGGATAATACCTCAAACAATAGTATTTGGTATTCTAAGATTAAATATTCCGAAACGATACAATAGATGAAAACAGTAACTCCTACTTTTTCCACTAACAAAACCATAGATCAGCCAATAGTCAAATACAAAAAATCAATATTTACTATTACCTCGGGATACATTGCACTTTTTAGATCCATTATGTCTCTTTTCATAATTTCCATGCCCTAAGTAAATAATCGACAATATTTACACAATATCGGTAGCAGGATGTTGGCTTGACTGCTTACAATATCTGTTAGCAAACCGGGGGCATATACGAAACACAATATTCGAAAGTTGGGGTTCAATAATCGGAAGTATTATGTCACAAACGTGTGTGAAAAATGATTTTTTTCACTATAGAAATACAAATTATTAATAGCTGTAGGATCCACTTATATTACTCATGCTGAAGTACACACAGATTCATCTATTGTTGTCCAGCAGTAAATTGGAATTAGGATAATGGTTATGTGTACGGATGAATGAAGATGTACCAGCAGTAAGAACAAGAATATATCTAGAGGGATGTTTGGTTATTTAAAATTATGATATTTATGATTTCTTGTGCAATACGCTGCTCTGGGTATACATATGTAGCTCCTATTTCTTGACAATGCTTTGACATCTCTATTCATAATAAAAGGGATGAATGCAAAGACGTACGTATACGTACATCATATTCGAGTGCTACCAAAGAATCCTATTTTGACATTTGAACACGGTTATTAACTAGATAACGTAAGGCATATAACATTACGCTCTAAAATTAAAATGAATACTATCTGCAAAAAATAGACCAAGCTTTCTAGGCTTTAACAAGCGGATTAATTGGTAATCGCTCTGCTGCATTTTCACGTGTTTTACTTGGACCAATTGTCACTCGTGTCCTTCATCCTTAGTGACATCACAATGTCACGCAAAATTTAGATCTGTATTCCAGTGATGTTGATTAATTTAGAACGTTGTAACAGCTAGAACAGTGCTTTTTTGGCTTAACCTATACATTCCTTTTATCATTCTCAAACATTTAGATATATTAAATAAGGAATGAATTAAAATTTTTATGGCCGTTTCACTATTTCAGCTCAGATGTTGTTATTATTATTTACCATTTTTGTGTGGCTTGTATATATCTTTGTAAACAGTACATAGGGCTTCACATCTTCCATAATGGAGTGATCCGTTTTAACTTCACTGCTGATTTAATTGGCGGTTATTATATTTCTTCGTCAACTATTCATTCGAATTCGTTTGCCTTCCTGGGTCCCCCACTATCTCAATATTGGTTTTCTTGTGTGATGCTTAAAAATTTGGTGTTTTACATCAAATAGTACTCACTGCAATAAATTTAGGTAAAACTAAATATCTTAGGAGTAAACACAGATGTTACATCTAGTGTTATCCAGCAGTAAGGTCTTGGATTGAGACACGAAATATAACTTAGAACAAATTAGTCAAACTAGTCTGCGTTACAGGAATAAACAGGGCCGTTGAAACGGCTATGGAAACTTAGTATGAAAATCTGGATAAATTTAGAAACTGCTAGAAGTTTCTAACACCAGAATGTTACACAGCAACAGCTGCAGTGGTACTCCAATAAGAAATGGAGCTTAAAAGCAATAGCAACATCATCAATCACAGACAAAAAGTTGGTGGCTTGAGTTTCTAATTTCTTTTCAAAATAAGTTTTTCCATGTTTGTAATGAAAAGGCTTGGTGTTCCTGGAAATCAAAATTTTTATCCTGTTGACTGTTTTAGCTACTATTTACTCTCGACCACTGTTTAATGAACCAAAATTTACAAATAAATAAAGAATGTGAATTGGTAGAAAAACTTACAACGAAGATTTCCTCATGAGATATTTAGAAGGATAGAAGAGAATTGTAGTAGAACCGATTGTATCGTAGTAAGTCCCTAGTAAACAGAAGCATGATGAGAAACTATTTTTTTATTCTGTAACGTTATCACAGATTAGGAAATTTCGCCTTATACCAACGTAAGTGAACAGTACTTTGTAGTAGTTTAGGTATACAGTGCCGTTCATTTTTGGTGTAAATAATTAGCCAATATTATATAGAAGTAGTTGCAGTAACTCCAAATACACATCGTAGTATATGCTCATATGTGATGGTGGACGACCGTCATGGTATCCCTAGACCGGGAAAAGGCGTTCGACAAGATCCGCCACGAGAGCCTGTCGTCGAAGATGAAAGTAGGCGGATTTTAACCACCAATGCTGATGATCATCAGATCGTATCTCAAGGAACGAAGATTCCACACCGTAGTAAACGGAACGGAATCCTTAGAGAGACAGATGCTGTGTGGAGTTCCACGTGGCACTGGGCCCGGCACTGTTTAGCATCTACATATGTCGTAGCTCAGCTCGCTCTGGCGCAGCTGGATCAAATCGAGGGTTTCTTCGGCTCATATCGTTTGACGATCAATCCGCGGACAATACAAACGATTGTGTTCAGTCGGAGACTACAACCGAATATCTGGGAATGATGATAGTAGGCTGAGCTTCGCCGAGCATCTACGTACAACTGTGAACAGAGCCATCGCCCGAATACACCAGCTATATTCACTATCCATCCATCTTAAGCAACCACAAACTGAATCCCCAAGAGATGTCCAAGACACACATCCGAGCCATCCTAAGGTGTGACAATCCAGCTTGGTCCACCGCAGCTCCAACTCACATTCTCCGCCTAGTGCGAATACAAAATCGGGGCCTGCGATTAGTAGTGCGCCTTCCTTACTGAACATCGCTGCCCGTCTTCCCGGACCTAAGAGCGACAAACGTCGACGATCTGAACGAGTTTCTGAAGAAATGCAACCGACGATTCTTCGAGACGGCTCTCGGGTGCACCGATCCGGCAATGAGTAGCGCAATTGCGCGTAAATGAAGCAAACATCGGACCACAGCGGAAACACTCCGATCAACGTGATCTGATTTAGAATACCCCAACACTAATCCCATTTTTATGTTCTTATGATTATAAGGCATCCAACAGCGAAGGAGATCCAGGAAGAAGACTCCGAGTTAATTCAACTATCGACACCCGAGGACCACCAGAAGGACTTTCCAAGAAGAAGTGGAGCTGCAAGAAGAGGACCTCTCGCAGAAGAAGGCCAATACCCAACCGACATATGGTGATATGTTTCACAAGTCTCTTAAACGTAGTCGCTTGGGAATTTCATTTATTACATCCCCGTATTTCTGAATCCTTACAGCAGAATTACACGATTCCTTAACATTGTTAAGTAGTGAGTGAGAAGATATACAGTTTTGCTCTGAGCAACCCACTCATTATTTTCCTATGGTTCATTAAGGATTTTAACTTAGATTGTTAAAATCAACTTGTTCAAAATTTTATTGCACGGGGGCTGTCTTAAAAAAAGCATTCCGAGAGTTTTTCCTATAAATTTCTTCTGACTTGCTTTCAAAATTAAACTTTGCTGTGCCCTCTTGTTCCTTTAGAGTTTTCAAAATTCGCTACGATTGTACAAAAGTTTAATGAGATGTATTTCTTAACTGTATTTCAACTCGAACATGCACGGTATTGACCTCCATGTGTACACGTTCCTTAAAAAAAAATCATGCCCAATACAGTGTGATGGAGGTCCTATCGGAAACATCAAATAATGGCTAACTTCGGGAGTAAGTATTATCACTCCAAACAGTAATTTTCTGGATTTTGCTACCTAGGCTTAAAATGCATTTCATGAGACATAATCTCATCTCGTTTATTTTGTCCTTATCTTCCCTTTTGAGTTTATAGCCATTGTAAGTGTCAAAAAAATCCATCATAATACCTTTGTATTTCATGTTTCTTTTTCAGGGGCAACACCCTAAGTCTAATAGTTATACTCATAGCAAGTCCCACTGCACACAAATGTCGCTGTATGTACATTTTTTAGTTTTTCCCTGGGAGATCTGATTGCTCAAACATTCTTCACAAAAGTTGGTACTGTTCGAAACTTTTTTGTCGGCTTATTTTGAGAATAGCGCTACTTAATGTTGAATATTATTACGTGTGATATGCTGGTATTGTCATATTTGAGAAGAACTTCAAATTTTTGCAGATACGGATATACAACTTGGTAGTTAATAGCATAGAACCGTTTGCGGCTTTCTCCTAATAGCTATTAATTAAAAAAATAGGACCGATGATTTCGTCTGAGGCTTTGTAATATAAGACACAGTTATTCTATGTAGATTATTGTCCATGAAAATATATTCAACGTCTCACCGTAAAAACGAAACTGTCATCGTGTTAATTGAAAATATAATATGCGGCAATTAGTGAGCATGATGGTATCGGTTCGGAGTATGCCGAGACAATGGCGACCCCATGCGGAGGTTGTGATTGCTACCGTGTGCTTCGCTCTGCCGCCAAGGGAGGCGCTGCCGTCGAACACGTGCAAAATATCGGCATGATACAGCGCTATCAATTGTCAGTAGTAAAAGAAGAAGAAAGAAGTTCGCCGTGTGTTTCCATTTTTTAATTTTCTCTTTAATCTATTCTTTTAATTATAGATACCTCTATCTGTATTTGTAACAGGTGTTTCTGTAACCCACTTTCTTTATGCAACAATAGACGTAAATGTTCCGAGAAGCCTTATCATGTACTACTGTTTTCTATTGTTTATGTACAAGCCTCAATTCGAAAATGGTTGTTGACCCTAAGGCTCTAGCTCCCAAATATACCGAAATAAAGCGTTTTAACATTTCTGTCTTTCTTTTATCTTTATAATATTTTTTTGTATTTTTATATGTAGGTATGTACCGTTTTTATAATGTATACCTACTTCAAATGATATTCTCATTTTGAAGTATTACATTATATTAAGCAATTTGATAGAGAGTATGATCATGGTCATCTAAATAGAATCTGCTCGAATGATATTTCTTTTAAAATATTAAACTTCCGTCAGACCTCCAGCTATAATCAATAAAGCGTAGCTATTCTGACGATGTTTTCAATAATTTTTGATGTTCTATTTGGTTTTTCACTTAGTCGTTATCCTCATTGATATGTCTGCTTTATCTGCTGTGGTGTCTTGAATGCGTTGCATGGTGAGCTTTACCAACCTAAAATATTTAGAATTTCTTGATGAATCACCTTAACCTGTGTGACAAGATTTGATCCAATCGTATATCTCTGTAAATCCACAACCAACCAATGATTGAAATTATGGGCTCTTTTTCGTTTTATATGAGAAAATTATTGTACAGGGCGATCAAAAAAGATTGTCCTGATCTTACACTACTTTCCACCGTACCTATACTAATACTTGCATCCAATGTTCTACCTGAAGTTAGCAACTTTGCGATTTTTGGTGGATTTCACTAAATAATATGTCATAACTGTCATTTGCTGTTCATAGACGTACGTTACTTGTGTTTTATGTTGAAGAATTATTTATTTTTGCGTTGGAGGTAAAAATCAGTATTTTTTATTACACTATCAATTGACTGAAATCTGTAAAAAATGCCGCTTACGCTAGAGCACGATCTATTTATTGTGGAGGCGTACTTTAGAAACGGTGAACGTGGAGGTAATGGACAATGGACATATTCAGTGGCACGTTGTGCAAATGAATTCATGGAGCAATACCCTGATTTGCAAATCGACGATGAAAGTCTAATTCGTCGTATTCCCAGGATTGTGAGCCGCTTTCGATCAACAGGAAGTGTTTGCAAGGGCAAATCAACGGGTCGTCCATCTGTTATGACAGAAGATGTTGTAGAAGATGTGCGTACATGCCTGGAACGCAGTCCTTCAAAACCAGTACGTCAACTCGCTCAACAAACAGGTAAACATATTCTGCATTAAATATCGATGCGTAATTTATTTATCATTTTTCCTTGTTCTAGGTTTATCATATGGAACTACGCATACTATTGTTAGACGGAAATTGCACTCCCCTGCATCACCCGTACAAAGTGTCTGTCGTGCAAGAGTTACTCCCACCAGATCTTGAAAAGCGTGTAGAATACTGTCAATGGTTTAACTTAAATTTAAGGAATGACGATATGTTGGATATAACCTTCTTCTCGGATGAAGCATGGTTTCATTTAAGTGGTTACGTAAATTCACAGAATTTTAGAATATAGTCAGCAGAGAACCCTCATGTATTCCACGAAACACAATTGCATCCTATAAAAATAGGAGTATGGATCGCAATGTCCAGAAGGCGAATTGTCAGTCCTTTTTTTTTTCGAGGAAACTATTACTGCAAGACGATATCGTGCCATTCTAGAAGATTTTGTAAACGAGTTGCATGACGATGAACTACGAATAGGGTATTTTCAACATGACAATGCTAGTGCTCACACAGCTCATGATACGAGAGAGTATATTGGTCAATTTTATGATGATCGTGTTATTGGGTTTGGTCGATGGCCTCCTAGATCACCCGATTTAACTCCCCTTGATTACTTTTTGTTCGGTCACTTAAAAAATATGATATATCGTAATCGAATGCACACGTTAGAAGAATTGAAGGAAGCAATAAGGGCAGCAGTAAACAACATAACTGTTGAGCAGTTAGTAAATGTGTTTAACAATATGAAAAGAAGAGTGGACACTTGTTTGAATAATAATGGAACACATTTCGAACAACAACTTTGAAGTGTAGTAACAATGCAACTGGTGATTCATGCTTCGCACCTTAAAGACAGTAAAAGATGTAATAAATCAATAATTATGTAGTAAAGAGTGTATTCCATATCTATAACTAGGTGTACGATATACATATGTATATATTATTGGAATTATATTGTATAATTTTCCTGAAATTTGAACAATTCTTATTGTATATGCTGTACTACTTGCATATGTGGATAGTTACAAAATAAAGTAGAAAATATGTTTTATTTATGTATTTATTTGTTCTGTTTGCATTTTCTGCACTACTTACATTCACAGATCTGCTTGTTTTTATAGTTAAAACACATAAAATCTGTCTAAGAAGCATCGGTTCAATTGCGAATACATATTTTATGTGTTTCTTTTTTGTTGGTGTTGGTAAAGTAAAATGTGAAAACCTTTAATCGAAAATTGTAAATTCAATTAAGTTTAATCATACAGGTATATGTGTGATTGTTATATTTACAGTTTCTCTTATTTGTTTTAAATTCCATTTCCTACAGTTGTGTATAGTAGATTGCCTAACTAACTAAAAAGAATACTCTTCATACAAAACATTCTACGCCTATGGATAACCGCGGGTCCAAATGGATGCAAATATAGATATATACATCGTGGAAAGTAGTGTAAGATCAGGACAATCTTTTTTGATCTCCCTGTAGCAACAGTTCTAGTAAAACAGAACTTTTCGTAACAGTTTTCCTTTTGTTTTTATTTAATCTCAGGTTAAAACTGCTTTTATGTGTAGAATTAAAGTGGAATAAAAAAAATACAGCTTCTAAAATGTCACCAATTAGGAAGCTTTTTCCAGTATAGGTCCATTATCATAGCGTATTAGATGATGTTGACGTTACAATTTTGAATCAGCATACGTTTGAAAAGTATATTCAAATATAACAAAACAATTTTTCTATGTAACTTAGGCAGAATTACTTTATTGCTTGATAATTGTACCCACACGAAAAAAATTGCACGGCCCTGAACAATTGATAACTTTAATATGATGTATAGAATCTAACCATTTCTTTCAAGAATCATCATAATATATACAGAATATGCAACAACCAGGCATCTTTTATATTTTAAATACTGTTCTTACAATAAGTTAACGGTTTGGCATATAATTCCACTCGCCGCAATTGAATGAAGAATAACATTATTTACAATTGTAGTTATAGATTGTCCGGCATTGAACTAATAAATAGAAAATATTTATTCTGCAGTTTCGTATTGAGTCGTCAATTTTAAATTACTTAAATAAACGATTTCATTTTATTGGTGTTAATGATTGTGTCTCCACAAAAATCTTCATTCTGCGGCCTATACAATATTTCTTTGTAAAACTTACTCTGTATATAATGTGTAAATGGTTACACAACACCGTCGCTAACGAACGGTGTCAATTCAAACTTTTCTGAATTACATTTAATAATTCATAGAATATAATAAGCAAATATGATTAAATGACGTAGCCCGCAGAAAATATTTAAGTTTTTTATTTACAGTTTGACATAGATAATAACAACGATTTGGGAAAAAAAGTTTCACAAAGTCTTGAACCAATTATAAATAGGAAGAAAGGTTATGAGAATAAGGCCATTGAGTATTTAATGATTTATTGGCACTTAGTAATTTATTGAGTCAACAATAGCCCATATTTTATGATGAGATTCAACAAAAGACGGATATGTTATTATTACATAAGAGTATGTATGTATGAAGACTGCTATCATAATGCGAGGGATAAGCTATAATCACTGAGAAGTGAAAAATCTGGTTAGCCGTGCAAAACAAATTGCTGTTTATTAAATAGTGGATTATTTTATCTGTCAATCGCAGTTCAGTTTATGCAATTCGTTTGGATAGTGTCTGAGAAATAGTTCATAGAATAAGCTTCTGTTATCGAAAAAAAATGGGATTGTCACGAGAGAACTTTCAAATAATGATTTACGGTTATTTCCAGAATTATTGGTTACTGTTTATAGATGGTACCAAGAACGAGGTTGCATGTAGGTGCTAGACAGAAAATGACGCTCCTTCAACTGCCGTTAACTCCAAAAACATTGCTGTGGTCAAGAAGATGGTTGACGATGACAACCGCATTACTTATGCAATGGAAGCGGCCAATCTGAAGATTGGATCTTCGCAAGTGAGATCAATATCACTCGGTCATTTACATTTTAAAAAGATTGTAACTCAGTTTGTACCCCATCATCTGACAGATTTACAAAAAACAGCCCCGGGATCACGAAATACGGCCGAATTTTATCGACGATTTCGAGGATCGAGTCGATTCGCAAACCAAGAACTACCCACAATACTCGATCGAATGAATTTCGTTTAAGTTTCGGTTATCATCGCGCTTTGGAAGCAAATGATCTAGTTTACGACGACATTAGTTCAAATGAAAGGTAGAATTTGGAGCAAGTGAACAACAGCAACTTCACGTTTATTTCAACCTTTGTAATAATAATTATTTTGACAGTATTAAAATTTGTTACTACTTTTGCTTTTGCCAGTGAATACTCATCTGTTTGATATTCTTCTCCAATACATCTTTGATAAGAGCCCGTAGCGTAAAATCTTAACACACAAAATACTATTTGTTCAATAGATAGCCCTCTTATATTTCGCCTATTGTATGAATGTTCTGTTAACAATTCTATCAGTTCTGTAACAAGACGTTTGTAAAGTCTAAATAATACAGTAAATCTATTATTTGGTAACAAAAATGGATTTTGTCTTTCCCTCTGAGCACTCCTTTTTCTCTGCAATCGAAAATTCTGCCGATATCTACCGCTGAAGACGCTCCCTACAAATTGGGAGCATTTCGTTGCTAAACCGTTTTATATAATTAATAACATTTCAAAAATAGTTCTAATGACATTACCTAATAATAATTTACATTATCTCAAAATATTGAAAATGTAGGTAAAACGTGTTGGACAATCACAATGCGAATAATGAATTAAAAAGTATATGTATTTTTATGACCTTTTTTAACTTATCTTATTTTCCCGATAGTTTTTCACTTTTTTAGGTCAATTATGTATAACACTCCAATTTGAACAAAGATCAAATTTGAAAAAATTAAAATTGACATTTATTTCGAAATAAGATGAATTAGAAAGAGAAGGAGTTACGATCTCATGTGCCGCCATTACAACTCGGTAGCTCCCTTGCAATCGAGTGTTACGAATCGAAAGGATTCGTGAAATCGAGTATTGTGATTAAAATTTTCAGGTATTCGATTAAACATGGAGAATTCGAATCGAGTTGCGAGTTTCGTGATCCCGTGGCAGAATGTGTTCGATTTTATCAACACGCTTTAGAGATGTCGAATGCTGGAGGCCATCAAATTATTTCTAAAATTGTAAGTGGCGATGAAACATAAATACCGTTTTTAGTATTTTTTTGAAGTACGGGTTTGCAGGCCACATTAGAAGATCAGAAGAGAGTTACCGCTAAATGGTATGTTGAAAATTGTTTCCCTACTCTGTTTAGTAAAATGCCAAGTATCAGTGATCATACATACAAGTGATCATATTACATCATGATAACGCATCGTCCTATACAGCAGGGACAACTGCTTAGTATTTATAGGAAAACAAATTATAGAACATCCTCCTTTCCAAATTTATCTAAGTGTTATCAAATTGTAATTTTATGTACTAGTGGTGGTTTGTCGGCTTTAATATGTTTTGCAAAACATGTTATTACCAGTTGCATTTATTCATCTGTCTATTTTCCTAACATTCTTTACGGTTTCTTGCCTACAGGGTTTTCTTCTTTAGTTTTTTTGTTTCTACATTAGAAACCTGCTGCTGTCACTGAAGTTTTCATTTTCCTCAATATTTTCATTTTTCTTGTAAACAGGTTTTCCCCCGAATTCACATCCTCCCTTTCCACTGCGTTAAAGATAATTTATTCATAAATAGTAATATTTTCGTAATTTTCGCGTTTTGGTAAGCAGCATCAGGCTTACTTGCCTGTGCCCTCCAGATGTGTGGCTCATAAATGTAAATAAGTGTTCCAAATCGCTTTCTGTCATGTTAAATATTTCAGCAAGTGTGGCTAAATGTATTAGTAGTTTGGCTGAGGTTATTGCTTTCGAATATTACGCGCCAAATGCTTTTGCATGTATTTGCAAAACTAGATAGCCACATCTGATCATCATGTTTGAGTAACATAATGACTTTTTTTAACAAGAACAATAATAATAAGTTTCTTTCTGTAAGTGTGACCGCTTCAGAGAAATTTCGCGTAATTTTGATTCTAAGTATAATATTTGAATTCTTTTTCTCATTTATTACGTAATGTTTCAATAATCATTGGTCAAAGCGATTAATATAACTTTATTCCATTTATTACTACTTAAGGCATTTCCAGCATGTCTGGAAAGATCGAATTTCCAATGAGCACTTAGCAATTCTATTATTCTTTTTACCACTGCTGGAATTTCAGCGGTATAAATCTATTCAAAATTGTATCATTTTCAAAACTGCCATATCACTTTCTGCTTCTCCTTATCATGATCACAGATCTTACTGCATAAGATCTAGATCTCATTAGAGTTTTATAAATCTTCATCTTGGCGTTTTATGCCACCAACATTTCTACTTGATCTGTACTTTTGGGGAATATGTCGACAATTGGAGTGGTATTTATTTTAATGCTGTATTATAAGGCCTCTCAGTTTAGTGGTTGCTGCAAATAAATAAGTTTAATTATTGAGTTTTATGAGTATATGCTTTTGTCACAATGAGCTGTAGGAATATATTGAAAAGCTTCTATCATGAAAATCAACACATTCTCTTTTATGCTTAAAGTTGGGTTTTTTTGTCGTTGCGGTATTTTATAATCCGGTTGCTATAAACAAGCAAGGTCATATGTCAATTGATATTTAACTTTTCAGCGATAATGTTAATAATAATGTAAGGTAGCATGGTAGGTATATAAGCTGAGATATATCTAGCACAGACATACATGTTGTGTGAACATATAAAGTTAGTGTTAAATGTTTAGCACGTTGAAGCAGTTGTAGAAATGGAATTAAATATGTACATGGTTTTTCGTATAATTTCTCAGTGAAAATAAACGTCAGTAAATCAATTAAATTTTACACCGAAAAATGTTGTTTTGACAATTGTTATCCATCTGTGGTTTACAACTAGGCTCATCCGTGACTGATGCGATTCCTATAGCTTAACTGCATGTCGAAAGATTTGAGCGAGGCATTTGTATAGTTACAATGCAGCTGAATATTCCCGAAAACTTTCTTTAGATATTTATAATGTTTTTGCAGTAAACTTTTGTTCGGTTTACAACTTGGGTAACTGGATATTCCTATTGAAAGAATTTTATTGCCTTTAATGGCGTTCCTTTGCAGTTAAGGACATCAATTGTCTATACGATTGTTTGTTTCGTGCCATTCCTGGTTTATTGTAGGACATTGATTTTTATTGGTCTGTCCACAGACAAACATCATATATTTAGTTTTTATTGCGGTTCCTTTCTCCTACATAACTGATCAAAAGCATGGAAATTATTGCAATTATTAAAAGCAAAAGCATCGGGTAAAAGAAGGTATAAAAACATAAAATGCGTTCTTATGGTTCTTGGGGTAGCAGTATGTGACCTGATGTTAGTGTATGTTCGTTTAATAACCTATAAATACTCATTTTTTTAGTTTCAATACTACATCTACAGAGATATTTAATGCAAAATAAAAGAAAATGTTTTATAAAATAATACATTAATATTTATTAATTCGCAGATAACATAATTATCATATGTCTATCAAGAAATATCTTCAACTTGGACACATTAATATTGAACCACCGCAAATATCGCGTCCGTTTTTAGTCGCTGCGGTATTTAATTATTGGAATCATATTGCACATAACTAACTTACATATTTCTAAAAATGTACATACTCAATCTATCGAGTTTGTCATCGAGTTTTGAGATTAAAAACAGATTCTTGTGAATTGCATTTAGTAGAGGTTGTAGTCTTGCTTATATTGGAATGATTTTTGATTTGTGTAGGAAGAGAGAGAACAATAAAAAGGAATATTTACCTATCTAATCCTTTTATTTAAGGCTGACGCCTTTTTGTCATATAAGAGGACATTACATCTGCTCCAATAAAGTATATTTTTTTACTTATAAAATAAATTACGTTTTAGAACTCCTCTACGAAATTTATTAGATGAGGTTACTACCTTACTATGTTAGCCCATTAATATAGTATACTTGAATATCGAGATGGATCACATGATTGGTAATACACTTGTTGATTCTTCCTAAATTCCGAAGAGCTTCTAATTACTTAGGAATGGAGTAAGCTTAACTAGCACGAGTTTTTCAAAAATGTCTAATATGTAAAAGTCGTTTGTGCTTCCACTAACATGGGGAACACCGTGGTTGTCCGATACAGATCTTGATGGGTCTCAACTATGTTATAGAGGGACTACCCCTGAGTAGCGAAGCATGAGTTCTGCGCTAACGCACTTCAGTTTCTGAAAAAAAATCAACGTCGTTTTGCGCGTTGGTTTTATATCGTTAATGTTGGTGTCCATCCAACCAAGTGTCTTGAGCGCAGTGGCCTAGAGCTAAGTCTACAACCCTAGTCGCCCAGGTTCGATTATTGCATGTCCATCTTATTGTGCACAATATTAACAATTATATTTAATGCAAATTATTCATAAATATTTTTTGCTCCTGTCTTCGGGTCAATGATTAAATACGCGTGGCTTGCGTCAAAATTATTAGTAGAGAAAGGAGCTTCTTTCGTCGTATTCGTAGATCTAGTCCACTGCGCTACGTACGCTTGATTGCACGGAGAATGGTAAATGGTATAAAAAATGAACAAAATAACGTTAATTTTTCTCATTAGGATAAAACGTTGTATCTGGGCACTCAGGGGAGGTCCCTCTGTAGCATAGTCGTGACCCACCAAGATCCGTGTGGGACAACACTGGTATTTCCCTTATAAGTTGGAATAATAAACAGCTCTTCTTTTTTCCAGCAAACGATTTTGGAAGAATTGAATTGATTATTATGCAATAATTCATTTTGGTAAAAAAGCGTCTGTGAATAACTTTAGGAGGGAACTTTGATCTTTATAGTCTCTGTTGTTGTGTAAGTCAAATAATATGATATAAGATGCTTAGAGCTTACTTTCCACAATTTCACAGAGACATGTTGCAGGGTGTAACTTATAAATTTAAAATTTATATGTCGGTTTTTTCCTGTGGTAAGCGTAAGAGGAGGCGTAGATCAACTTTTCCAGATTTCTTCCAAGTGAATATAAATGAAATATCCTATATAATACATAGAAGGAGAGCAGTTTGGTTGCATCGTTAATGTGTGACAAAAAACGTTACTGAACACAACAACTCGACAGATTGACTATGACAGTGTCCTAAACGCAAATGCCCAACTTTGCTACAGGTTTGTGCTACGTTGGCTTATCGAATAAACTAAGCTTTCTGAATAAACTCTTGTCTGGCTTTGTGTCTGATTAAGCCTTATCTTACCATTGACAAATTAAAAATATTCACTGAATTTATACCATTTAAACACAAATTTAGAGCAAACAATCACGATTTCCTGGTATTTAGCCGACGAATGCGGTTCTGGTCCATAGATGAGCTGAAATGCGTGGCTGATCTTAATATAAACCAACTGTACACCATTAGTCAAAGTTGCTATCTAAGATTAACTTAGCAGCTAATCAATTTGGATTCAAGAAGCACCAAAGTACCATAACTTCCATTATAGCCAATAGTGACACAACTATAGCTTTGTATCACAACAATATCACTATTTGGAAGTGATTAGATTTGAGTTTAGAGTTTTTGATGCAATGTATTACGAAATATTTATGTTAAACCTGAATTTTGCTCTCTCTTAATATCAGTTTGCCTCTATCTTTCCTACAATAACGCAAAATGTTCCTATTAAAAACAGATTTTCTCAAAATTAGAGATCAGTATCAGCCCTCCGCAGAAATCAGTTGTTTCTCCTATAGTACCTATTTATCACGAATACTGAGGATTTCTACTCCTGTTTACAAAAATATGAACCATATCTCTTCGCTGACGCTATAGTGACCTTTAGTGAAGCTTTAAACATGCTGAATTAAATTCTGCATAATATTAAGTAAACTAAAAAAAATCAGTAGAACTGACTAAGGAATATTATTTGCAAAAGAATAATACACATATACTTGCATCATTGTGTTCTCTGAACTATTTTATAGGGCTGCGGGCGCTGTGGCAATCAAAAGTGATGGAAAAATCTTTCAAACCACAAATGTTCCTATGATAATAGAAAATTAATTAACAAGCAACTTAAGACATTGCTATCTGATTCCGTGCACTATTCAGGAAGTTACACTTTGGTGTGCTTATACAGTGTCACTTTAACCTCACACGCACTTTGTTTTATTTAAATCGATAAATAAGAAGCGCCTAATGAAAGACCCTATACATATACAGGGTTATTCACGCTATACTGTACGGAATATTCTGGCGAAAATACGTGACTTTCCAAAAGTTTCGATTACTACGGTACTTTTTAAAATTATTTTCATATTATACAGGGTGTCCTAAAAGCTCTAAAAGTATCAAAGTTGTGTTTTTTTAATAGAACACTATGAATGTTATTGCATTTTTGTATTCTGTGATCAAAATAAGTGTCTGTTTTAATAAGGTTTGTAATGCCTAAACCTTAAGGTTTTTGCGGTAATTTGAATTTTCTCCAAATTTAATCTTATTTGCAGATTTTAAATACTTAGGAAGTATTTAAGTTATGAAAGCGAAATTTACAATGAAGTGTACCAATAGATAATACTTTATATCCCAATTATAATAAAGTTGCCATCTTATACAGGGTGTCCAAAAATTAAAAGTCATCAAGTAAGAACTTTAAGTGTCTGTAACTTGATTAATTTAAATAGGACGCCATATTTTTTAACTTACCAAGAAATGTACTTTTTAATTATCTATCGAATAGTATCAATACCAAAATCTTTTTAGTTTTACAGAATACGTCAAATAATAGTTTTTTGTACGATTTGGTGTGTTTTAATTGTTAATGTATCTAGATGCCTGTGGTATTTCAAAATGTCAGATGATTTAGAATTATGTATAAGAATAATAATGAATATCTTTACAAGTATTCAGAAGCTTAGAATGTAATTTATAGTACAACAGTCCATTTCCAGACACTTACATATTCGTTTTTGAAAACCGCTGTCAACTCTGGACAACATCTGTGGGGTTAAAGTTTCAAAAGCGCTTCTTATGCGTATTTCTATATCGTGTAGTGTCAGCGTTTTTTGCGTTTTTTCTTTATGCAACGATGAATGTTTGTGTTGTTGAATTTTATATTATTATTTACCTACTCCAAATTTCTTGTACTTACTATATCCAAACATTTTGTACAACCGGGTTAAAGTTTATCTCTATCTTTATGGAGACATTAAACCAAACATAATTTAGCTACTATAATTCAATTTGATGCAAGAATAATTAGACCAACCAGAATGACAATAATCCTTGCTTAGACCTATTTGAAAACAGTTATAATCCCATAACTTGCAAAGACAGTAATATTACCACGGTAAAATTGAAACTTTTACAGCTAAACACTTTTATATACCTATGCTTTCGGTACATTACATCGGCTTTTACTCCGATACCGTATACCGAGACACCCTACATAATAACTGCTATAAACTATTTACGGAGGACCATTGACTTACGAATAGTATTTCATATTTCGGTCCTATATAATTAAGTGCACCTCCAATATACAGTACCGCATTTCTAAAGATCCTCATCGGATAACTTACAGACTCGGACGCGTAATACAGATTCTTGGTATTACTGGATTGCCCTTTTGTAACCTTTACGGCTTTTCTTCTCGGAGAAAGACAAATTGTATTGTATATCCTTTCGTATTTGACATGAGGATTGATTTTCCAATAATGTTTATTGCAAGGATAATCCTTGAAGTAATAAAACTGAGATTTTAAAAAAGAAAAAACTAATAAGTTCTGTACCCTCATAAATTATACCCCTACGGTAAAGAGATTTTATAGATTAAAAAAATTGTTGCCGTACTTCATAAGTGTGTCGTTACTAGCTGCAAACGCAAATACGGCTAGATTTAGATCTACTTCTAGTTTTATTTGCATAGTAAAAGTATGCATTATTGTGAAAGGGGCTGGAAAAGTAACGCTAAACATTAATAAAAGCAAACGTAATATAATTCAATAAAATTGTCACAAAAATAGTAACATTAAGCTCTCCGCCCAAAAAAGCTCAGGCATTTCTGCTCATGTTGGTTGAAATTTCGAGGTAAGATGTACAGTTATAAGTTCAGTTAAGATTAAATTGCGTATTTAATCATAGAAGAACAATGATTTTCATATAAACAAATTAAGTCTAGGTTCATAAAGAATTGTAAAGGAAAATAATACAACAACTAAAACAAAAGTTAAGTAAAAAGTAAGAAGAATGCAAATAATTAAAGGGGGACGACGTTTTTACGGCAAACTCAAAAACTAAGCTGAAGTCGGTTTTGAATTGAAGTAAAAAGCTCGCGCTTTTAAGTAAATAAATTTTAATTAGAAAGAATCATATAATTAAATACGCTTGTTTTCTTACAAATCGGGACTTACATCTTCATATGTATTCAACACTAACTTATTTTAATGACAAGCTACTACCGGAAAATAAAATTGCTTATGTGTAAGTATACGCATGCATTTTCTAAAAAGCAAAAGAAAACCTTCAACGGGCCGTCGTCGTATCACCAACAAATTAGGAAACATAACGCGTCAAAGTTTTCGCATGAAGTTTAAGCTTTTCTTATTCGTTAATTAACGAGTACCTGTACCTAGCGCCTTTACACTATACCAATTAACTTCGCAGGCTTTGATTTTGATCCGCTAACTAAAAGGAGAGCGATGTTGAGCGAGTTTTTTTTCGTGCGTCACTCAATCCATAAAAGTAATTGAATTTAATTTGGCTTTAATTAAAATTTGAATTAATTTACATTACGTAGGTGGAAAGTGTCTATGTAACATACGTGGTTAGACTGTTTGTACAGAGATGTATAAACTACTATTTAGAATAAATATATTTATTACAATTCTTATAAATACATATATTCACAATATTCATAACTTGCATGAAATATAAAGACCGCCTAGAAAGTCAAAAAAGGTGTAGTACATATTTGGTACCGTATTATTCTCAAAAAAAAAATAGGGTTCCGAACTAAATTAAGTTACGTAATTGTGTCATTTACATACTTATTTATTAATTCATTTCTCCGCTACGAATATTTTCAATGATTTAAAACTATTCTTTTTACTCATGTATAAAGGTATTCATAGTATAATTGATGATAAATGTCTAGTTCTTCTAAACGCACTAATAGAATTTATTTTAATGAGATTAGACTACTCTTAGAAGCCGAGGAAGGAGAAAATTAGAAAAACGCATTTGGAAAATCTAAACTTTAAATTCGAACAATGTGAAAAGAAAATGGAGCCACCCCAGTTCTGATGTGGTTAAGCAGCACTAGGAAGCACTCTTGGTCAAATATTGGCTTTCTACAGGGGTAGCTTGCTTGCCCAATCTGTCACTATGTCACTATATCATGTAATGTTTCGGTCAGGCTAAGTTTTACCTTTTTTTACGTGGGTAGATCTACACCATACTGGACAGACATATTTGGCAGAGAAACACAGAGCTTAAGCAGAAGTTCTGACTGCGGTAGGGTTGGCACCCGATTTGCTATTGGTCAGCTTCTTGATTAGGAAATTTCGTGCTTCTACTTTTTTGCGTTTCTTCCCAATGATCTTTGTAGGTCAATGTTCGGTCTAGCACGACGCCAGTTTGTCTGTCGCTAATTCAGGTGGAATGCACTTACTTGGGTTTTAGAGAATTCTTTTCCTAATAAGTTGACATTATATTTAGGGCGATTTCTAGTTTCCCCTCGATGTCATTAATTTTTCCAATTTATTAACTGTTATTGCCAAGTCGTCTGCACGTGCAAAGTTTCTAGTGTTATCTGGAGTTGGTTGGTCATTTGTGTATATGTTAAAATCAATTGGCACGTACGTTCCCTTACGCCAGCCCATTCTTCTGGTTTCGCTATCGGCTGTTTTGCCCTCGAGCATTACGGAAAACTGTCTGATTTGGAGCAAGGATTCAATTATCTTGACTAGGTGGTACTTTTTCAAAATCTCGTGGGCTTTATGTGGTATGTATTAGGTCGATTAGGGCTACCCCAGTGATGTGTTTATTCTCAAAACCTTCCTCAATATGTTGTGTCAATGCCAGGATTTTATAGGTCCAGAACTCTCCAGATTTGAAACCTGGTTGGTCTTCTCGATTCTGTTGAGGATCAACCTTTCATAAAACTTAAATAGATGGCAAAGAAGGGATATGGATTGGCAGCTTTTCGGAGATTGTTGGTCTTTTCCACTTTATAAAAGTAACGTCGCCAGACCTAGACACCACAACGCTTAATTAAATCGGACTAACAATTAGGTTCAGGTGTTACCGATTGTCTGTATTATAGGAGCTCACAATTCTTCAAGTCGCACAGTATTATGTTATACTCCAATAAAAAGACATCAAATGGTGTTTCTGAAGCAAACTACACTATAATATAGAATTCTAGAATCGTTAGACTCAAAAGGAGTTATTAGTTGTGCGATATTATTGATAGTTTTTACTTACAACAAGAAGATGTTAGATAGTCTATGAAATTATAAACTATCCACTCCCTAATATTATTTTACAATGTACAATTTGTGTTAGGATCCTAGCCATTTAAAAGTAAATACCCTCTTAGCGTTGTAATTAATTTCAATTAGAATAGAAGAAATAATAAAACAATATCCAATTATGTCGAATATTCTGCCTTGTATGTAGCATGTATGTAAATAAAGATTTTTTGTTTCAAAAACAAAATTAAAATATCCCTCAACAATTATTACATGTCATTGCTTTAGAATTCATTATTTGTAAGTAAGTGAAACATTTTGAAGCCTCTCTTAGCAATTACTCCTTCATAACACGCAATTTCATAACTCTAATTATGCGTTCTTATCGAGCGTAAGTAAATGCAAGACTTAATATGTGCACACACTTATAGAAAGGTGTGTGTAATACAACCATTTTGTGAATAATGTAAGGATAATTAGAACATGGGTGGTATTCAGCTTGTCGTCGCTAATTACGGTAAGTTTGCGGACCGGTAATTAAGTAATTTGTTTTAATTTAGCACCTCAAAAGAAGTATGGCTTCGCCTCTCTTTTGATTCGATATTCTATGGATGCACGAAAGCTAGCGAGTTAATCATACACCGTCCGTACACGTATATGCTTTCAATAGCTTTAATGATCTCTAGTAACTCGAAATTATTTAATTTGCATATTGCTTGTTAACGAACGAGATAAATGGTTCGTCTAGTAGGATGTTTTCTAGAAAGGCTTACGTTTAGAGTTACATCTCCATTATTTTCGATCCATTAATACGTAACTTATTTCATTGATATTTACTTATTAATGGAACCTGAATAAGGACATCCAAATTTATAGTATACATACTTCCGATTTGGGTTGATGGACTGTCTATGTTTCTTTGTTTTTTTAATAGCCTTGTTCGCGAAAAAGATAGAATATAATGGGACAAGGTTGCAACCCTACCCTAATCCAGGATAATAATTAAATCAAGAAGGAACCAAGTAAATGGCCACTACAACCAACCTCATAAGTACACACCCGCAGTAGATAAACTGCTGAAATGTCTTTTAAATATAGTTGCTAGTTTGAAAGAAATCTTTACACTACAGTACGACATACAAGCACTGTTCTGTGAGTGAATTTCTCGTCTAGGACTCGATTAGGGAAGCTTGGGAAGCTATTAACTATGTATAATGGGCCAAACGTATATAAAAAGAAGCAAAAAAATTGTGTTATTGTCAAATTGAAATATTGACAGTTCGCTGGATGTTTAATAATCACACTTTAGAGACTTGATATAATGACCTTTGTATTTTATCCTGCGTCTGATGTAGAGCTTGAGAGCATATTGGTGTAGCTACAAGGACAGCGCAGCAGATCAACATTGCTGATGCTGTTAACGATTCTTTTAAGGAAGAATTCGGCGCAGATGGGATCATATAAAAGCACTATGCTTAAAGTACGCCTACAAACACCATATACATACCTACATTATAATTATCGTCCTTATAACCGACAGATATTGAGACAAGAATGTGGGAGATAATTCTGTTCACACATCTCTGCACAACAACTTCTTACAAATAAGGACACAAGAGAAAAACCTATGCATAAACATCGTAATTTTACTCCACCATTTTATTTATTTGCAATTATTCCTGCAAAAATATCCACTCGTCTAGATGAATCTACCGACAAAGTAAAAGTGCCATTTCCACTTGATTTGGAACAACTTCTACTTGAACAGGTTTGGATCTGTCTAGGATTGTTCCTCTAATATGTTGTTCTAAATGTGCATAGAATTACTTTACTATTCATTTATTATACATTATTACCTTTATCCCGCTTTAAAATTGAAAAATTCTGAGTAGGAGAATAAACAAACGTACAAAGACATTTTCAATAAAATGTATTAATCAAAAACCGACAAGCTAAAACACTCTAAAGTCAAAAAAGAAGTTAAACACATCAATTCAGATAAGGTTAGTGTCTAATTGTGAAATGTTACTAAATAACTCCAAACTAAATTTACTTTAAAAACCCAGCACAAGAATTACAATACTATTAAGAAAATTGAAAACAGTTAAGTTAGTTAATTAAAGAAGTCTCTGTATAAATGATATCCAATATAAATTGCCAGGTTCCATCCAACTACATAATCTAACAAAGCAGACTACTGAAATGCCTACAAACATAAAAGGTAAGCCCTTCAAATGATATAACTTCTACAATAGAAACGCGTAGTCATGGCTATCTAATTAGAAATGTTCTATTCTTCTTCCCGTTTAAATTTCTTGTTCCGCATATCTTCTATTCGTTGCTGTTACATATTGTACATAGAGACATCTGTTCTGCTTATCAAGTAGTGAAGACCATTTGCCAATCACTATTCGAATAGAGTTTTTCAGTTAACAACAATGAGAACTGGTCTTACTATTGTGTTCGCATTATTGCGAAAAATAAGGTATTGTCCGTCTCAGTTAAATCGATTTCCAGGTGTAAAAATAATTTATTACTTTTGGACGTGTATAAAAACATTAAATAGTGCTATATACTGTGAAGAAGAATAAATTACATACATTCACAAATAGATACGTAGCAATTTGTACGTTTTCAATCACGTCAAACTTTGTATTAGTGATTATGAATGTATACAGGTCTTATTTAATTTGCACCTTTTTTATAAAAACATAAATTTTGTATTACTAATTATTTTCCTGAAATTCACCACTCATCATTATTGAATATCATCATATACATACAACTTGAGTATTTAAGAAACTACTTTTCGCTGTCTTAGATTGATTGTGAAAGCTATCCAATCAATCAACCAACTAAATCAATAATCTCTACTTGATAAATTAGGATTAGACCAAGAAACAAAACTTTGATACTTTGCAAATTAGATGTTGTTTGGAATTAAATGTTTTTCTGACTAAATCTTCAATCTCCTGTGGAGTATCCTTCCAACAAAATAACGGAAAACTAGGGATTTGAATTTGTTGTAGGAGGATGTACATTGGAGACCTTCCACTACCATTCCTGAAAGTATAAAAAATAACGTCAAGAGATACAGATACATATACCGTTAAGCCAAAACTATGATTCAAATAGCTATCTGACACCTGTATGCCAAATATAGGAAAAGCGACACACACAAGAACAACCAACATCCACCCGAGCAATGTCAAAATTGGACTACTTAGATGCCTATGACAGATTCAATAATAAAAGCAAAGAAAATCCGGACAACAGAGCCTGGCCTCAAGAAATTATTAAGTGAAAACTAACAGATTAATCCTAAAATAGAACAAAACTAGTTGAAAACAAGACAAGGAAAATCATAGACGACAACTCTGTGTCCGCAATGTAATGTGAAAGTATGGTAGAATATACATTGAAGGAACCGGTAGACTCTAGAAAATTATAAGACAGTGAACAATGGAATGGTCAACTACGTTTGGAAAGAAGGTCATAAAATTAGATAGAACAGGATCACAATGGTAACTACGAAGAATCTCAAGCTGGCCAATAAATGATGTCTAGTCCCTATGAACGTCATAGATCTATTCTACAAAAACCATCTTTTACAAAACCAACACAACTAGGCTAATTGCCAACAATGATGGAAATGAATAAAAGAATATCAATTAATAATGCGCCGTCATCGATTTCGTCGGAGAGTAATACATTATACTGACAAACTCAATTTTTTGCCATTGTTCTAATACCAAACAAAGCAAAGGATCTGTAGAATACTTTGTGCACACGACATATAACACGAGTCGGAAAAGTTATCGAACAGTAGGCAAAGAGACACAGATTGGGTAAGAGATTCAATAGAATAATTGCGAATTGCTCGGCAATATTTGAGCATGGGTATTGTAATGGCAGAAAATGGACCACAGGCGTATGTGTATTAGCAGGTGAAAAGTGCTACTACGATTAGGGGATAATCCGAACATCTTAAAGACTTGAAAGGAGGTAACAATAAATATAGTAAAATGTAGCAGATCATGGATAGTACCGTTGGAAGAACAGAACAATATTCATGCAGCGACAATTTTCTCCGAGAACGCCGTCCCATATTTGACATTCTATATATTTTTGGGTAAAATCAATCCACAATTGTGGGAATGAATACAAACCTGACGTAGTGTGTATTGGTGGTATAATTGTTATTCAAAAATGCATGCTGGGAACAGGTAACCATTTATCTTTTGCACGTAGCTGTACAAGGCTTGCAGAAAGAGAAACGTGTAAATGAAGTATTCCATTAAAAGAGCAGTTTAAATGAAAATGTCTTCAGGAGCGGACGTATTGGCTTTCCTACAAAAAGTATTGATGAGTTTTTAAAATCTCTTTGGTGGTCATCGATAGACAACTTTTTCTGGACTACACTGTATGCTTCATACAAATTTTGAAACATACTCTAAATGAATCATCCTACTGTATAAGCTACTCCACTTCGTAACTGTAAACGGTTGGGTACTATACAGATTTGTGTCAAAGCATTTATACTTAATTTGCGATTCATAAAAGGGCCAATAAATATGAATTTCAAATATCACTATGATCATAAAGCACAGAGCCTTCCACTCCACATTTCTCTATACTTGTCACTTCTCCAAGAACAATTAATATTCAAAAACGAAAGTTCTTCTCCGCCATGAGTTCAAAATGTATGTACATATATTTGTCAAGTGCACACAGATATTAAATAATCAGAAACAACAACTCACGTACGCTCTTAAAATCGTAAATACACCATGCCTCGTAAGCCAACAAACACATCATTCCTAACAAAAATAGTAATATTTGAGGATTACGTTTCACAATGTATTCGTCATTGGCAGACTGTTAATCGATTTGCTTTTGTCTATGAAGCAAAAAAGAAGTAAATATTTGAACTTCTATCATCCGACGAGATGTAAAAAACATCACAATCACCCAACTACTTACGGGCCAGTTGTAGAAATACAGCAAATGTGAAAATTTGCTTTGTAAACAATCTAGTTGAACTCAATAGAAGTGACGAAACGACAGTGCAAAGTACGTGATCATTGCCTAATAGGAATTACCTATTTACGTTGAATTCAGGCTTGATATATGATTAGTGGATATGATATTGTTAATACAAATTGGAGCAGTTCAACGCAACTGCGTATATTGGCATTCTATGTATAAAGGATTCATTATATTAAATGAAAAAAAATTATACAATACACACGACCGCTTTTTCGCTAAGAAATAATTTATATTAACATATTTCACACTTATTTACACTCATATGTATCACTTATTTTATTGCTTGATTGGATTTATGTATACCTTGTACAGAAAGGTGAATACAGAGCCACACATCAATAGTCGCCTATAATTAGTATGAAAATTATATCTGTTCTGAAAAAGAAAGAGCGATACAAACGAAACGTGTAATTTTATAGTAATTATCGTTTGTATAGTTATCAGTTGGTTTCCTTAAGGTAACATACTTCGTCTGTACGAGTATGATTGAAATTCTAAATTGTTCAAAAGTTGTTCTTCGATCACAACAATCTTACAGTAGCCAACTTCAATTAAATCGAAGTCGAGATGTTGGAATGGAATGCTTGACTTTTGTGTTGGTACAGGAGCCAAATGAAGTCTTTTCATCTCTCGGACAAAGCAATCACAATGGGCGAGGAATGGGCCGAATCTCTCCAGTCATCAAGTATTCAGCTGCACTAATCTACGCTATAAACAACGCCGAGAAGCCTCTTGTATTTTTCAAGAATGTTATTGTGAGCCATTGAAATAATTTACTTTCCAAATTGATAGGTACGGCTCAATCCATGTCAAAATGTTTCTGCCTTTGTTCGTCGAGAAATTGTTTCAGGGGCTTTTATAATAACTCATGTACAGCGAGGCCCTATGTGCGTCAACTGAGTTTCGAACCGACGAACGATTCATTGGTGTTTATTTTATTCGCTTCGCAGTAAAACGTAATAAATTAAATTCGCCGAGTGTTGCATAATACTTTCTCACAAAGAGTATTTATTATTCACTTCGTTCGTTGTTTTACGCGGACTTAAATTAATGTTTTTGTTATATGAAATTTATGAGAATTTCTTATAAAAGCGCTTTCTTAGCAAACGTGAGCGTAGTACAGAAGCAAGCACAACAAGCTTAGGATCATTTTATTTTTATTTATTTCTGAATCTTTAATATAAGTAACGCAACATGTATTAGTTATTTACTGAAGAATACCACAAAATAAAACGTAAAGCATTATTTGAAAAAAGTTTTAATGTCAGTTGGATATTAATTAATGATATTTTTTGAAACAATGGTTTTATAGAACATACATATATGTTGTAGGTCCTTGAACACAAGCACAGATAAGATACAGCAAAGACAGAGTAATTTATATCAATTTATAAAATTATTTTTCTACAAAACGTTAACTATTGATTACTGAACCAGACGCGCCACAACGTCGTGGCCAGGATGTGATCGCTGAAACAGTGATCTGCCACTAGCAATGCACGACAGCTTTACGACACAACCTATTTTTGATATAACTTTTATGGGAAGGTTCGTAAATTCTACTCAAGTTGCACGTTGTGTATGAATTACAACTTACGCCAATCAGTTGAAGGAAGCTTACTTTTATCACCTAGTTCTACCATTTTTTAAGCCGCTTGTTCCGTTGTTAATAATCTTCATTATCCGAATTATCGCTATTGGCTAGATGATTGTGAGCTTTCAATGTCGGAATGAGTCAGCAATTTAACGTAGACAGCTTTTTCAAAACAGCTAACACTTGTACGCATCATACAGTTTCCTATGCTTTCTGTATCATCTCCATGGCGATGAGGCGAACTATCCTTTATAATATGTAAGGATGCCGCTGTAGTGGCTTATATACTGTGTAGCTTACTGAACTTTTACTGTAGATCTTGGCATGCAACTGTGTATATTAATTATCTTGTCTACGCTTTATTAGAACATTAGCTGATCGTAGATGATATTGCGCCAATTGCTTCACAACAACGAATTGTATTTAACCAGAGAACTAATGCTAGAAAGACACGCTATAACGCTATGGATAGCATTCGGAACTTTAGGCAGAATTACGAGTGGTGCCATTTTTCTGTCCTTTAGTTTGTTTAGAGTTTGTCTTTGATAAAGCTCTTCCGCGGAAGCACAATCATCAATTTCTGTTTATGTGATTTATGTTAAAAAAATCAATAACTAATCCAGTAACCCATGAAATTATAAACCTGTTTCGTATACAATATAAATGTCAACTCTTTTAAAATGTTCTAGAAGCTCTGCTAGCAAAAGTCTGATCCAGTTCTCAGTAGATAGGCTGCCATTATATTTTGAATTTTAGTTACAAATAGTCGGCTACTAGAATAGTCTTGTTCTCCCGTTCCAAAAACTGTCTTCTCTCCTTCTGTTCTTAGTTTTGATGCAAAAATTGCTGCTTTTGTCATTAGAAACAATGACTGATAGACACATCTTACGCTGGCACATTTGTAAACCTTCAAAATAGAACACTTTATACAACAACATCCTTTCCAGTCCGCGTTCTTTTCCGATTAAAATTAACTTTATTGCTCCTGTCATTTTTGATTTTGTGTGCGTCTCTGGATTGCAGCACAACAATGTCTTAACTTTTTTGACATCTTCCATTTCTCATGAAGACTCTTCATACTGCATCACGAATATATGTATATTGAGACTTAAGATTTCTACACTTTTTCTCCAGTATTTTAACCACCGTAATTTCAGGAGAGAGAACTTATTGGTTAGTTCAATTTCGTTAATATTCGAGATTTCTGTATTAAATAGATACTATTTTCGTATGAGGGTTTGTAGTTTGAATCAAATGGACGACTGATTTAAATAATCGGCGATTCAAATATGATAGTGTTTTGTATTAGGACCAGTACATACACTGTTTGACATAAGTAGAGAAACTTTTAACTACACAGAAGTTAAAAGTTTGATTTAACGTTTGATCATGATCAATGTTAGACCATTTAACTTATTTATTTGTGGCTCTCTTTTGTTTTCTAGATAAGTGTATATTGAAAATCATTATTATGTTATATTATTTATTGATTCATCTAAACAAATACAATCATATTTTACATTACAAAAGTATGCTTACAGTCCCACGTCAAACCAAGACATATTTTGGAAATAAATAACATTATTGATAGTATTTTGCAACTTTCATAAATAATAATAAATTTATCGTAGGACAATAATAGAGAAACTTTAATAAGAAATATTATAATATGGAATGTTTTTAATAATGAGTAGCATATCCATGATTTCTAACAACGTCTTTACAGCGCTGTGGCATCGAATCTAGTAGCTTTCCGAAATATAGTTGGATACTTGCCAATACTTGGATTTATTGATTTCCAAGTACTTTGCAGAATTTCCCACAACTCTTGTTTCTTGTGAATGGGACTCCGTCGGATTTGTCGATTCAATTCTTCTCACAGGTTCTCTATCGGATTTAAATCCGGCCTTTGAGCTGGCCACTCGAGGACACGAACTTTTTCACGTTCCACCCAATCCGATACCAACCGAGATTTGTGTTTTGGGTCGTTGTCATGCTGGAATCTCCACAACAACGACATATTTTCATCCGCAAATAGTAACATGTGCGACTTCAAAATATCCAGATAGACAAATCGATCCATTGTACCTTCTATCAGATGAAGGGGACCCATACCGAAACTCGAAAAGCAACCCCAAACCATTATTGAGCCACCTCCATGTTTAACAGTTGGTTTGGTGAATTTAAAATCATACCTTTTTTCCTATAGGACGATGTACCCACGCCATACCATCGAATCCAAATAATTGAAACTTGTTTTCATCTGACCACAGAACTGGTTTCCATTTCTTTATTGACCAATTCATATGCTCTCTCGCGAATTTCAATCGGGCCTTTCTGTTCTTCTTTGTTATTAACGGTTTCTTCGCGGTCCTTCTACTAAATAATCCTTGTTCTCGAAGTCGTCTTTGTACAGTTTTATAACTAATACATATTAACATCGGGTAACTGCGCTAAAATTTGGTTTGCAGACTTTTGTGGATGACAATGCAATTCGTTTAATTCGTAAATCCGCATATCTCGTTGTTTTTCTAGGACGTCCGCATTTTGAAAGAGATTGTACAGTCCCACGATTTTTATAATTAGTAATAGTTTTTGAAATTACAGATTTATTAATTTTCAGACGTGCTGCAATGTCTATTTGTCGAATACCTTCATCACTTAACTTAAAAAAAATTCTCTACTTATGCCAAACAGTGTATATCGGATAGATTGGCTGTCTCGAAATCTGTTGTTATTGGGACCCCTTCTAAATATGATATGTTGATAAGTAACAGCTTTTAAATAACGTTTAATGTAGATGCGTTTGATTGAAAAAAATATTGGACTATTTGTAGCTGTTTGGGGGCATACAGAAGTTGAAAGTTTGATTTAACGTTTAATCATGATCAATGTTAAACCATTTAACTTACTTGTGGCTCTCTTTTGTTTTCTAGATAAGTGTATATTGAAAATCATTATTCAGACATATCAAGAGATAATTTCACTTAGGTTTTATAAAAGTTCAGCGTCGTACGGTGCTATAAAACTCTGCATAAATATGCTTACATGCCAGTGCTTGTTCATAAATACAGTAATAACTTCGTTTTCGCTGGTCACTCATCACCATCACTTGCGGCATAAGACCAGCATGTGACCCTGCTATTGGTTTTTGCTTCTATTGTACCTACATCTTAACCAAACGAGCATTTAATAATTTCAACTATTTTTTTTTTCAAAATAAGTAATAATAACCAGAGAAAAACCAGTATGGGATAGTGGTTTTTCTGTCTTAGAGATTTTATATATAATACACCTTCTTCTGTAAATTCTTCAAAATATATCCAATATAGACAAACTATATCACTCACTTCCACAGATTTTCAAAATTATTTATGTTCTACATCATTGTATCATTTGCTTTTAGTCAATAGTCTGCCATTTTATGGCAATTCTTGCCATTCTGTGATAGCAGACAAGTTGCTTTCGAAGATAACCATATTTAGATAGTCTGCGTTCCAGAACTAACCCATAATGTTATGGACAGCTCGCTTCAGAGCAGTGTAAGAGTCATCCGATGACCGCATGCCACTACGTTGTTACCTAGCTGCCTACGTTTGTAACTGAGCACGTCCTATTACCTGTGAAATTTGTTTTGAAATACTCGATAAGCTTATTCTTGTACGCAAAATATCTTTTCTTTGACAATGTCTAGGAAGAAATAGTGGTTTCAGAAAAGTGGGTAAAAGAAAGAAAATGAGTAATTAGTTGCTGGTTGAAGTTTTTATCAGATTTTACATAAAGAATTTTAATTTTCAATCCATAGTAAGATTACGTAATAATAAGTAACATGAAATCACTCAAGACTAAACTGGAAAAACCACATCTTTGCATCGTACGCTTCAATTAAATTACATTCTTCTCTACGTTTTCTTGTCGAAAGATACAGTACATATCAGGGATATTTCGGGTCGCAGAAATAGAATCAATTACGAATCGATTGAATTTAGAGATTATACACATTGGCAGCCTCATAAAGTTTCATCACAGTACATATTATTGACTTGCAAATTCTACAACTTTACTAAATCTTGGTTTTAGTCAAAATACGTGACTAAAATAATATTTTCGTATTTGATATATAATTGATTTATTACCCGTATTTTTGTGTCTAATGGACACCTTATGTTTACAACTACCGGCTACTTCTTGTATTGATGTTCTAAATCCATATAATAATTTGCTTCTATAAAACTTGTTAGCGTAGTGCTTAATTGCTTACAGATGGTTTTATTTCAAAAATTGCAGTTTTCTCTAGTTTTCTTGTTACTAGATTGATAATAAATTAATTTTGGCCAAACTTATTACCTCTGTAATGGATATCAGTTTGTGTGGCACATGTCTAAAAATGTCAAATATGAAAAAGCTGGATAATTAGCGTGATGTAACTTTATAACTGACTTTTAACCTGAATTCTGTAACCAGACCTTTAATAAATGAATAAATGTACAAATTCACCATAAAAGTCATCTTCCACAGAAGGGAATTATAATTACAGTACGTGATAGGTATAAATTGAATTTTTCTCGTCTATTTCGGACATTACTGTTGGAAAAAGGAAGTCGAACTGCTTTACTCGATTTCATACCGCGATCAAACACGCAACGTTTATAATTTTGACAATGCAGTTTAATCGTCAAAACGAGACATAGTTTGGTTGGAGCTAATTTCCTGCCGACGGAGCGCTTCTCGCGGACATTCACGTCATTAATCTTAGCGCGACATCAATGCAATGTTTTGTTGGGCTCTCTCGTTTTAAACACACGTACTCCGAAAACAACCGGTGACAAGTGACAAGCGATAGATTGGTTTTTTAGATTCCGTTTAATGATTACCAGAGGTTTTTGTCGAAGCCCTACCACACCACCTCCTTATTCGCCCCCTTTTTATGGTGGTGTTCTCACCTCGTCCTCTCCCCGATCGTTTGTCCGCTCCAAATATCATCGTTCAGAAGCGTCCTCAATGGCAATCTATGGACACAATAGATGACGTTACAACATACTATTATTTATTATTGAAAGAACGTGATCGTGTGATCAGCGCAGAAGAACAACCATTGAGGATGTAATTTAATTTATTATCGATAATGAAGAATATTTTGTTAGTTATAAATAGTGAAGCGCTTTCAACAACACAATCATAATTTACGTGCAGCAAATGAGAAAATGAGCTTTCACACTGACAAAACGTATAGGTAGAATTGCTTCAATTTTATTGTCTTTACACGTTGCAGTTGAAGAGATACCTACAATTTTTTGCGATTTTTCTACCAAATTCAATGTTAATATAACGATACTCCAGCGAAAAGCGAATAATGTTGGGATATACAGCGGCACTGTACGTAGATTCGACAAAACTACTCAACCAACAGTGATTGACTTCAATAAAAAAACCAGCATCAAATAGTTGCGCGGCAGAGTCAGTGCACACCTGACGGTATCTGTGATCGTCATGGCCAAGTTCATGAATTAATTGGACTTCAAATGAATGAATATCTAAGTTCTTACACACGAAGAAGCACTGACCGTACTGAGCTCTACATGACCATTACGATATGCACCTCGAACATTTTTCCAAACACTTGTAGTGGTACAATTTAAACAATTGCTATCATAACTAATTGAACACAAGCTTCCCAAATACAACAACTACGTTACGGTCAATCTGAACAAATTTGTATATTACCACGAAATATTTTATTACACAGTAAAATAATAAATTTTCTATTAGTTTTTCGGAACCTCATTGGCAGATTCGAGAAACGAAAGGCACCCAGACAGCGAATCTGCCGATAGAGGATTACACATTATGAGATTGATCAATGCTCTGGTAGGACAGTGTAGTCAAGTTCTAGCATTGGTTAAAGAAGGCCTTTGAACAAAACATTGCTTGAGTGAATAATGCCTTCTTAACCGAAGGACGCTGCCAGGGTCAATTACTCCTTGTCTGAGACAAATTTGATTGAGAATGTTAAATATTTCAATTGGTCTTGAATTGGACTTATTTGATTTTGGATCTGGATCTTGGATGATTGTGTGTCGCTATTTTAATGGTTTTTCTTCTATCACTGTTCAATCCTCTTTCATGGCACCACCATGGAGGCATGGTAACATTGATTTGATTTGATTGCACACTGGGATCTTGTCTTTGCTTCATTCCCTTGATACTGCCGCCTATGGTCTATTGTATTATTCCGTGTCAGTGAGTTTATTTACATAATAATAGCCTCTACGGTAAAGCTCGTTGCAGTAGATCTGTTAGCTGGTTAGTTGTTTCCAAAAATGACAATCTCCGTTGTTCCTATGCAGCGCATTCAAATACAACGTGGTAGGCTGTTTCCTCCTCCTCATTGCATAATCTTCTAATTCTATGCAGATATTTCCTTGGGCATTCGTGTCCTACTAGCAGGCTCGTCACTGTTCTAAGCTGCTAAGAACCAGCACATCCACTGCCCAGCATCCTTTTGCTGTATAATTGCCTTTTAACGTTGTACAAGTGTGTCTGGTGTGATTTTGTAATCCTCTGCTGGTGCTACTGCACCACGTATTGCAGTTTTAGTTATTGCGAGACCTGGTCCTGGTCCAGTGAATTTAGTTACAGAGCCGCTTCTTGCTAGCTTGTTAACTGCTTCATTTCCCGGTATGTCTTTATCCCCGGCACCCACACCAAAGTAACTTTGTTGTGTTTTGTTATTCTTAAAGCTTTCAGGCAGTCTCAAGCTAGCTTTGAGGTTATCTGATACACTGCTTGTGATTTTAGGACCGGCTGACTGTCCGATAGGATATAAATCAGCTGACCCTTAGGTTTTTTTTCCAATGTCCTTGAGGTACATATGTCTATTGCTAGTATTTTTGTTTGCTGCACGGTGGTATATTGTCCTAATATCATACATTCTTCATGATTCAAGGTTTCACCATATGTACCTGCTACAGAACCTGTTGGTCTTTTGACATGTCTGCGTACCAGATCTAGGTTCGAAATCCAGGTTTCTGTTTTACTCTCCACTTATCCCAATCTTGAGCAAATTTGACGGATTTGTCGAAAGAGAGCATAGGAGTCATTGTGCCACAGCCTAGGCATGGTAACTAATGCAGGATTTGGTTCTGGAGATTGATCTACGATAAATATAGTTTGTCCTTGTGTTATATCTTGTTTTCTTGTCTCTATTCATCAATATAATTTTCTTTCCCTAATGTTTAATGGTTGTGTTTGGGTTCCATACAAGGAAAAGTTATGCCCCAACAACCATAAATACCAATTGTTTTTTTTGAATAGTAATTTGAATAGTACCAACAAGCTGCTGTGATCATTGTTCAGTTTTTCCTTGCATTAAGCAATCAATTCGATGCATGCAGTTATAATTTTTAGTATATATATAGAATATTTATATCTGTACACAGATACGCGAAGCTCCGTGTCAGTAATCTAAACTACAGTTTCTAAATATATTTCAAATAACGACCCAATCTTTTTGTAAATGTAGTAATAAAGTAGTAAATGAATACATCATTTTGTTCAACCTGTACAATGTATTATATCCTACACGGGCACGTACAAAAACCGCCGGGACCAATGGCGCTGGTATAGAACAGACGCAAACGAATGAAAGAAAATATCTTTAGAAGAACACTCACGCGAATACAAATGGCATTTTCTATGCGCGCTTTCAGCCTTATATGATGTTCGTTGTATTAAATTAATCTTGTGCACAATATTAGCTGTCTGTGAGGTCGTACACGCCATTATTGCCTCGAGCGGAGAATGACAATAACATATCTGCTACTTCAGACAATGGCTTGCATTTTGTCAATATAAAATGTTCACTGGCAATATTACTATTCCTGAATATTAATATTCCGCCCGAGACAGTTGCACCCCACTTCAGTCCTCATTGTTTGATTTCAAATAGGAAATATTTCGCAAGTTTGTTATTCATACATTTTATAGATACGCTAAGTGAGACAGGAAGTTAAATAGATGAAATATGATAAGTACGACAACAGTGATAATATGCACTTGCCCGTACATTTTTCGTTTGCAAAGTATCAAACAAACGAATTTCTTGCCATTTCCTGTATTGTTCGTAAGAATTTTTATATTTTTATTTTTTCATACCATTAATCGGTAAGTGTGGTTGGTTAAGATGTTGTACGCTGTGATCTAGGTCTACCGTCAATTCAACGGAAACAATGAACAAGCATTCCTGTATTGCACCAGTAATTTGCAATTTGCATCATTGCAATCTATGCAATTTTATTTGTGCACTAACTTGGTCTTGTCAATGTATTATTTTTGCTTTGCGACAAAATTTTAAGATAACATTTGATCATTTTAAGAATCCTCTATGAGTCCTGGGTGTCCTTTTAGTTTACATACTTACCAAACCTTTGGAGATTAATCTGCTTACACGTAAGCAAGTATCTGTCTAATTTAATTTACTGTTTAATAATTTCGTTAAACTCTTAAATTAACATGTAATCTACGTGTACACAATAGTCGTGCTACTAATAAAAACTTTTGAAATATTCTTGCATAAACCGCAAAGATTATGCTGATACAGTTAACTTCCCGCAGCACTAGTTTTTCGTTCGTGCTTTAGTCTTCTTTATATATTATGTCGTAAACATTAACATTTTATAGAATATAACGCTTCAAAGTAAGACAGAAAGAGTCGTTTAAATGTTATTGCTTAATTATTCTCAAGCAAATCTTGTGTGCCTTGTCTCGTAATGCGGTAACATAAATCTTAAGCTTTACGCAGTTCAATAGGTTATAAATTATACACCTTAACTTCGCTAACTGCTGACATGTCTGTTGAATAACTCGTACTTGCAACGCTCATCAATTACTCTACAAGGAATATACATAGATGCGGTATTGACGCTAGATTAATTTGCTTAGCAATTAGGATGTGCTATAAATATTATGCATGTGCATACATGTATGCAACTACTCTATATGTGAAGTTTCTTCAAATGCAAATATTTTAGGCACATACACAGTTTCATGTGCCATATGTTTAAATATACTTTTGACGTATATCTTTAAACTCCAGAATGGACCAATCAATTTCATTCGTGCTAAAATTCTAACTTAATTTAGAAGCATTAATTTATTGGGGGTTAAAACTAGATTCAGATTTTTTATTAAGCTTAAATTTTATTACATAGAATTTGAGGAAATTTCATTCGTGCTAAAATTTGGTTTAAATTTTATATTTTAACTTAATTTAGAAGAATTTAGTTTAATGCGGGTTAAAACTAGGTTTAGATCTTTTATTAAGCTTAAATTTTATTACATGGAATTTGGAGAAATTCTATGTATTACTGGTTACTTTTTAACCAGTTATTCAGTTTTTTTATTTACCAGATGATTTGTCTATGAACTTCATTCAATTTTCCGAAGTGTTAGACGAAAAGAATTGGTTACCTTACCAAATACAAAAAGTGGAATCAAATATGAGAAAAAGGGTCATTCTTCGAGTTAATTCTAACTGCGAGAACGATCCCACAACTTTAACATTCCATTACAATTTCCGCATGGGAATTTGACGTTTTTGATTTTACAGTGTCAGTTTGCTTCAACTTCTGTTTATATTTTATAACTATCACAGGATTAGTGATTGTTTTCATGCCATTTTGTATCTACATATAAGCACCCTATCAGTTTCTCCAATATACGAAGATCCACGCCGACGAGCACATTCTATGCTCGACATATGTAATATAATTGACAAGTTCGTATTGATTAGATTAGATTAGATTAGGGGTGGCATTACGGGCCTCTTTCACCTCGACCTTCCCGGTCTATTGTGATCCCCAGTAATCCTAGATGGCGCCCTCTAACTTTACTCTCTTTATGAGGTTTAACGTCCTTGAGAGAGGCTCCGGTATGTAGCTCTGTGCTGTGGGATACTGTGTGCCCAAACCTTGTCTTTGCCAGGCCTTCGCAGTGGCACAGTACCTGGACTGGCGTTTCTTCCTCCTCCTTGCAGAATTTGCATATGGCATCTTCCGCTAGGCCTATGTTGTACATACGCCTATTTAGTCTACAGTGACCTGTCAACAGACCTACTATCATTTTGAGGGTTTTCCTGTCTTTATCTAGCAGCTCTCTAATGAATTCAGGCCTCTGTTCTTTTAGGAACTCGGTCGTTCGTATTGATAATTTTTATACCTGTTTTGACATTATTTTCGTTAGCTATCCTTCTACGCTTTTCTCATAACTATAAGTTGATCTAGACTATTTTCCTTTGTCGTCAGCAAATCGACGGTATTCCTCTTTTGTTCCTTTTTGCAAGAGCATACAGCGTGAGTTCTGTCATATCAAAATCTAGTTACTACTAAATATTTTGTAGATGATTGCAGTCAAAATCCAGGTATCTAACAATAAGCGTCATGATCGTTTGGCTACACGACAAACGTTCACGTATCTTTTCCATCAAGTGGTTTTGAGAATGTATAGATACATCCACACCTTTCTGTTCAAACTGTTATACGTGTTCATATGTATGTACGTTGCCTATTATTAGGAAAAGTGTAAACCCCTTGAAAATATTTGATGACCTAAGATGGCTCTTACTTGTAATTGGTGTGTTCAAAGAGTTTCAATTTCGTTATCACTAAAGTAGTTTGCGTTTGGAACGTTAGTGGACGTTAATTATCCTGATCCATTCTTTTAGTGATGTCTTTGGTTTTACCAATAAAACTCTCAGTATTCATAATTCATAATGGCAAAGTGAGTTTTCGCTGTTATACTGGTAATAACGTCTAGTAAAGCTTAGCTATATAATAGTAAAGGAAATTCTTGAAGCTATGAATTAATCTAAGTGGTATATCCTATTTGGGCATTGTTGAGAATTCAAAATAACGTAAAGGCTGGCTGTAATGAGGCTTAAGTTTATACTTTATAATTTGGTGCCTGCTCTGATCTCGTCGTAATTCCGAAATAATCAATTGGAACTTCCTCAGTGGATCTCTTGATATAAAAGTGTTCAAAGAAGTACGTATTAGAATGAAATAGAACTTCTGTGTAAACTACACTGCCGAGCATAAAATTAGAGCCACCCCGTATTTTGAAGATATTTCAGAAATTCTTTTTGTTTTCGGAACTTTTTCGGTTGTAACATACATAGTTTACTAACTATACGATTACTTTGTCGTGTTTTCGTGATTCAAAGTTTATTGAAAGTAATGAAAACGAACAATTTTAGTGTAATATGCTTTTCGTTAAAACAAAATAAATTTTAAGGACTTTAGCTTACAAACGGCGAGGGAAGCTTCGGATCAAATTTTGGATCACATTCTGCGGAAGATTGTCCCATTCCTGCACCAGTATGTCGCGAAGCTCTCCAGAATTTTCGGGGGCGACGCATGTCCTTGTAAACGTTTCCCCATCTCAACATGATCAATTGGATTGATATCCGGACTGCGAGCAGGGCAAGCAAATTGTATGATTTGGACCTCGTCAAGATGTTCAGTGACCATTCAAGCAGTGTGGGACCGTGCGTTATCATGCATGAAGGTTGAGTCGTCTTCAAGAACAACCATGAAAGGTATAACATGGTTTTCTAGAACCTGTGTCAGGTATCTATGCGCATTCAATGTCCCATTCTCGATAAAGACTAACTCCGTGTGAGAGTCAAAAGATATGCCTCCCTAAGCCATAACTGAACTTTCTCCAAATAGAAGTCGCTCGGCAATACACGCTTGAGCATATCTCTCGCCTTGTCGTCGCCACATTCTAACATGATTATATGAGCCCATAAGACAAAATCGCGATTCATCGGAAAACAATACGCGAGTCCAATCTGCTATTGTCCAAGCTAGGCGTTCTCGTGCAAAATTCCACCTAGAAACTCGATATTCATGGGAAAGCGAGGGCCCAGTAGCTCTTCTTCGAGAGAATAATCTAGCAGAATGGAGTCACCTCCTAACTGTCCACTCACTTATGTTTACATTGTCACTTTTTGCAGATGATGTCGAAGGGAAACTGCTGGGACTATTTGGTTTCTCAAAGCACTAAAACCGAGAAAGCGATCATCTCTATCTGTTGTAGTCCTACCTCTTCCTGAATCAGGTCTTCCAGTAAGCAGACCAGTTTCTTCATACCGCTGAAATGCGCGTTGCACACTTGAGAGATTTAACCCAACATTTCTCTCAGTTTCTTCTTCTATAGCCGCCACAATTCTTGCCGCAACAAAAAGATTTATTCTCATTGTAATACACTGACAATTATGATACAACTATAGAAACAATTTACAATTGACAGATAAAACCATAGAAACAAAAATAATGGTTTTTAGGAATTCAGTTATGGGACCCTTTCTTAAATCACAGAAACTTTGAAAACAAGCCACAAATAGTATATTATCACACAAGTGTATAAGTAAGCCTTTAAAGCACGCGCGACATGTTTAAAAGCACGACGCGAAGCGGGGTGCTTTTAAATGGCGCAAGTGCTTTAAAGGCACTTATACATGCGTATTATACGCTATTTTTTATTATACCTGCACTACAATGCGAAAATAACAAAAAGAATAGAAGAATTGGCGCATTTTACAAAGTAGCGTGTGGTTCTAATTTTTAATAATGAACATAGAAACGGTTAGCAATTATTGTTGATTGGTTGCTATGACATTTAAGTAAAATTTTGTGAATTTAGAAGGGACAATATGAGTGGAGAGATTTCTTCGGAAGTTGAACGATTAGCTGAGCAAGCCGAATTGAAATTAATTTCACAAAAATCAAAAGTTGCATATTATAAAGAATATGAGAAATTATTAGCTTGGAATGAAAAAAGAATTACCACACTGTGGACGAAACATTGATGCTATTGTGGCGCGATTACTGTCATTACTGTCATATGTAATGCACTGTAATGACAGTATATATGTTGTTGCCTAGGCGACTTTAAAACACCCCGGTGTTTTAATTGCCCGTTTTCGCACGCAAATGCGTTCGAGATACCAACATTATGATGCAGGTATAATAAAAAAGTTTCTCTTGTTCACGCAAGCACGACAAAACAATCGCATATAGTTAGTAAAGTATGTATGTTACAACCGAAAAAGTTCCGAAAACAAAAAAAAATTCTGAAATAACTTCAAAATACGGGATAACCCTAATTATATGCTGGGCAGTGTATTTAAAAATGACATTGATTTTTTGAAAGTTTCTGCCTCTGTAATTAATCACTATACTAATAGTACACTTTGATGAAATGTATTAACAAAAATGCTGTTGCGGTTTGGTCACAATAAATTTTCTTTTCTTTACTTGGAAATTATTTTTTTTGTTATATAAATATGACTTTTTTTGTTGAAAACTGCCAATGAGGTTTCAGATATAATAGATATATGGTTCTTGAGTTTAGTATGAACTGAGAAAGGAATGAGGCAATTAGTTGATAAATAATAGAAACTCTCGGATAACAGTTTAGATTTGATTTCAACAAGACAAAATTTGGAGTATTAAGTATATATTTAATACTCTTAGCGCTGCAGAGTTAAATTGAAAGCAAGCACAGATTTCAACAGATCTGTGTAAGATTTGTTTAAGCAGAATGTAATAATTATCTAGCATGTGACACTTAACTCCTCTAAGGTGTGTACGAACAGAAACTCGTTCAGAGGCACTAATTTACCAGGAGCCAAGTGTTAAGCCAGAAGTTTGTATTAGGTATTCATTTCGTCTAACAATATCTCTTATGTTAAACATTGTTTATATGTCTGTGTCTAGTTGGGCGCTAACTCAGGATATTGATAGGGCATATAAACACGACAAAGTACACACATGTGCCTGTGTAAACATCGTACATACACCCCTAGACTTAACGTGTGTCAATTTTTAACGCAAAGAACGCTTCGAGGCCATAAATAAGGATCTTCCCACCGAAATATCATCTTGCCCGGTCATATATTACGTGAAAATAATAGAAAATCGGACACATTTAATATAAAATGTACAATTCTTGTGTACTTTATTATAAAACCCATCATGGTTCGTTTCTTCTACGTTTGTAAAAATGGGTAGGTAATGTAGGTATATAGCTCTCGACGATCCTCTTGTCGGAGACGTGGGCGAACCGAGTGTAAAGTAGCTGGAATCAGAAGCTGTTTATTATAAATTTGTGTGTATGTATGTATGTTTGTGTGTGCCTTGTTTACTTTACCGACTTTTCTTCTTCTCAAGTCTTAGCTAAGTGACGCGCAAACCTTCAGGTTATTAGTGGAGTCCTAACATTTACACTGTAGATACAAGTCTACTGGTGTCGGTCTAATACGGATTTTGACAAAATTTATTTTTTTAATGTCAGATCGGTTGACACTCGAACGAGAACTAATTGATACTAAATATGTGTCTAATATCCTTCAAAAAATCTTGCTGTATTGGTACTGCGTAATAAACCAATAGAAATGTGTAATAGTAATGTAAACATATTACGTTCTTATACATACGTTTTGAAAATACACAAAAGTTTATTTGCAATTGTCATAAGTTTCTAAAACCAACTACTAATAAGTAGGTTGGCACTTCTTGTATACAGCTCTGTGACGAGATTGAATCTCTCGTTAAACTATTTATTGTATAGTGAAGTGTTAAATTCATTAAACCGTTAATTATAACAATTTTATGACAAGATATCTGTATCGAATTTGTTTTATGACAATAAAATTTAAAGTAATTACAAGAGCTCTGTAAGTACCTATATTACACAATTAGAATCAATAGAAAGCTCTTTATCAACCGGACATCAACGAGATAATCAACAAAGAAAAACTACATAACACATCCGCATTGACATCTGGTTTCTAAATTGATATATTTTTGTAGTAGGTAACTGAGAAAAGGTGGTACGCACGGAAGGCGTTAGCTGTATTCTATGTTGATGCAGTGGAGTTAAATCGCTTGACCAATAGGTACCTTAGTCTCTTGAAGTATTTGTGAATCTCAAACTCCTGGGGGAGTATAAACTGGGATATAACACAGTCCATTATTTTACTACTGCTATTTCAACACCGCCAGTTCATCCTTAGGATATTTCAGTATCAGCTGATTCAACATCAGGACATTTCGACGCATCTTTTATTCTCTGATAGCACACAGTTCCAAGCAGAATTTTAAAGTTTCCGCGGAAGATCTGGATCTGACACTTATGGAAGAGAATCTGGTACAAGATATACCTGTAATTATAAGTTTGCTGGTGATGCAATGGCTGAGAATTTATTGAGTAGGTACTAAAATTAAAAACCATTCGGTCCATTTAGTGAAGATTTGTAGCTCAGTTGGGCTTTATACTTAAACCGTTGTAGTGATGATATCGAAGGCTATTATGAGGGTTTCCGGGTGTTGACCGTGTCATGGTTTGTGCAATATATACTCTACAAAAGAATGCACAATATATACAATAAAAAAGTCGATGTTTCACCACTAACGTAAGTGGCTCCTCAGGAGCAAGGAGTGTCTGGGAAGTACCAGAAGACCAGGGTAACTCGACGTGTAAACCACGCTATAGACGAAAACCTTCTGGTAGGTGAGGGATGTCAGAACACCAGGATAACTGGACGTGTCAATCACGCTAGAGGCAAAAACCTTCTGACAGGGAAAGACTGTTTTACAAGGCTCTATATATGACTGTGCAGCGATGCGGATCAGTGAACACTGGCCGCTGAAGCGGAAAGGACCGACCTACAAATGCTGGACAGTTGGTAACCGTCGTCGCGATTGAGATTCTGATGATGTTTCTTAATCTCGATCGCTTCCCATATCTTTCGAGGAAAATAGTGTAGCGACTTATTTACACCAAATGTCAATGATCAAAGCAAATTTTGTGATCCGTGTGGAGGAAATGTTTAGTTAGGACTGAATGCCCTGAAAACCACATCTTAACGTATCGTTGATGCTCTTTGATCCTGGTTTGAATTGAGCGCCCGGTTTCCACAATGTATACTAAACCACAATAGATGCCTTTATTGGAGAGAGCATGACGAGAGTTGTTGAGTAATGGGAGAATTTGAGAGATTTTGTTTAAGGGGTCGAAATAGTTTTAATGTTCTTCTTGCAAAGAATCCATAAGGCTGAGAATATAGGGGAGAACGGTAGTAGTTTGACGATTGTTAGTTTCCGACGTCTTTTCAGGGATTCGTGGATGACAATAGCTGTTTATGATCCTTTATATATTGCTGGAGCTGTATCTATTCTGGAGGAGAGCGGTTTTGGCGTGTTTTAATTCATTGTTGATATTATTGGGTTGGTAAATTGAAAATTATCGATAAACAAGGAAGGATAACTGATTGTTTTTGTACTGGATGATGATGGGAATTGGCGTAAAGATATGGATCTGTATGTATGGGTTTCCTAGACACGGAGTGAGCAATTGGTAGACGACTAACCAATACATTCAGAAAGGGTAGGGAACCGTTTGTTTTAATCTCCATCGTGAATTTGATGTCAGGGTGTTGACTGTTAAAAAAATCCAAGAAGGTTGGAAGGGTGTCTTTGCCATGAAACCAGACGATAACGGTGTCCTCAATATACCTTACTCATGTTTTCGCTTTCAACGTGTTGTAAAACAATGGCTTCAAAAGCTTCCATAAAAATATTAGTAACCACCAGGGAAAGTGGAGGACCCATAGCGGCCCCAGAGGTTTGTTGGTACTATTTTTCCTGGAAAGTAAATTATGTAGAAGTCAACGGTAGAAGGGAGACATTTTTCGACTAACTTGGTTAGATCTAGAGATTGATTCTCTTGAAATGATAATTGATGGATTATAGTGCCAGAATCGGTGATAGACACCTACGTGAAAAGTAAGGTAAGATCGAAACTAACAAACAGGACAACAGGAAATTTGAGTGATGAGTTTGACGAAGTGAGAGTAGATGTGAAGTGGAGTTGTTCCTGTGTATTTCTTAATGGTACTAGCGAGATATTTGTTCTTAAGGCACTATCATGCTGTTTCTGATGCTATACTGTAATTCACTTTGATTTCAATGGCGAATGATAGATCAATCCGCTTCCAATTTTCATTGTCTGCTTGATAAAATGAACCTCAGGCTTCACAGGATGGGTAACCACGTAATCATCACCAACACGAACGTCAGGTGGCAAATCTCAGAGCTTATTTCCGTGCGATAAAGGAATCCAGCGCAATACACAAAGCGGTTGCCCGAAATGATGCATGGCAGATATCCAACACAACTGGAGGACCACAAATCGACCCGAAAGCCACATTTGTCTGGCTAACGCGTGGAGATCTATACGCTGAAACCGAAAGATTTGTATTCGCTATACAAGGCCAGGTAGTTGCTACCAAAGCATATATTGCACGATCTGGAGTTGCACAAAGATAAATGCAGAGTATGTCGCAAGAAAGAAGAAACCATAGACCTTGTGACGGGGACCTGCATAGTTTTGGCACCGAAAGAATATACTGAACGTCACAATGATGTCGCAAAAATCTTACATCTCAAATTGTGCCTATAGTAATAGGAGCTACAGGCGAGATCCTATTACTATATCCTAGGACTACCATCGCAAATGCACCTGCAAATGCAAAAGGCGTTGATACTTAGCACCTTCAACATCGTGCGGAGGGTATACTGAGTGAAAAAAACTAATAGACTGAGTAATTTCCATGGACTGGTACTTGTTCCCCGGAACCATATCAGGACCAAGACACGGGCCAGTTTGCCGTGAATTACGAAATAATAATAATAAAAGTTGGTTAGGATACCTACAGAATTAAACAGTTATAGAAACGAAAGTTTACAAGGCAAGAAATGGAATAAGATAATTAGATATCACGTTTTTCTAGACGGGTCCTTTTCAAAACATCTAATTGCGCATATGTATACAATTGCTATTTAAATTCTTTATGTTTGTTCTGAAATTCTTATGAGTATTAGTTTGCTTCACAGGGTATGCTAATGGGCAGCGAGTGAACCCTATTTAATTTCATGTTATTTCTTGTCAATCATAGCCTTGTTATTATGTTGAATAGACTATTTCGCTTGTCCAACGTTCACATTCATTAAATTAGGTTGCAAAGATTAGCATAAAAAATTTCTACAAATATTGCCATTTCAACAGCATATTCTTAGGATCAAAACACTACAAATCAACAAAACATACAGAAATTGGGACAGCAAAGATAAAATAAGCTCTATATTACGATCTACTAACAATGCTGATCAATCTTTTGAAATATTCGATGTCAAATGAATTATCTAAAATCGTATAGTATCCAGCATAGAGGAAACATGTATTATGTAATATATTCTGTGCTTTCTTTAAAGCCTGTCACTATATATTCAGCACGCGTCTTTAAAATCACGCAGAGCCACAAAGTTGCGTGCTCTACGCACGCTAAAATGGAAAGCATGCAATTTTAATTTAATCTGGACATATCTGATCTGTTGTAAAGTACAACTTTGCATTTTCTTATCTGATTAACAATTAACATTTACATAGACGTACACAATAAATACTTTTTATCGATCAACGTAACTCGCTGTAATTAGCTTCGTTCACATCCAACACGAATGAATTATGCCTGCATAGATTGCATCACTTCTGAATAATAAATACATCAAAGAATATACAAGAAGTATATACATACATGTAAATACGTAAATTCCGTTGCTTATTCTAGTTATTAAAATCAGAGACGAGTATATATAATAATAATAATAAGAAGAAATATAATAGCTCTGATAGTAGATATTTTGGCGTTAGTGTCTGCAGTTCGGAAACATAATCTTCACTCCAACAGTCAATCAGAAGAGCATCGGTGCAGTATTTCAGGGGATTAAACAGATTTTGAAATAATCTGTCCTATGAAATAATAGGAACCTATTAAATCATAATCTCTATCCTTATGGAAGCTTCTTTTATTAACATTTTTTTGCATTTGTGCCTCATCCTCAATGAAAACTTGGATAAGAAATGAAGTCTGCCATCATGCTCCATTGTATTAGAATATACATCCAGAGATAGAAGATATCCATACATAACAACATTAGCTTATTTTACGTTTTTAAGGGTTACGTTAAGCGTGTAAAGCATTAACACACTTGTAATTTACCGATTGTTCATTAAGTATTATATGCCACAAGAAGGTTTTATCTATCTGCCAAAATCAAAATATCCACCAACAAGCAAAACATCTACATCAACTGTCAAATTAGCAGACACACACTAGATGTATCGATTCGAAATGGCCAATGTATTGGCATTTGCCGTTCAAAGTCAGACACTTACGAGTATATACAGAAAACTTTTTAATTAAAAGATTGTTGTGTGCATTAACGTAGATACTCATAAAAATTTGTTGGCAAAACTCTTCTTGAATCAGAAAATCTATATGCTAATATGCTGTAGTGTGGAGAACTACCCATGATTCTTTTGTACATCCCTACTTTATTCAAAGAATCTTAGCTCTAGTCTTTCAAGCTATTCCTAAGGAGTGAGGGCTGGTAATATTGTACATTTCTTAGTTATGCTCTTTTTTTCCAAGAAGATTGGGCTTATTTAATAATAATTTAGGAACCTGTTGGGATACAGGTCAGCAGTCTAAACTGGATGTAAAGTTCTAAGTAGCTCACTACCTAAGTTCGCCAACTGTAACACTTCTGATTACTCTAATGGAGACAATGTATTTTTAGTTAAAAAAAAATTAAAAACGTGCAGGAGCACAATAAGAATAAAGGACCAATACTGAAATAAAACTAATGCGTCCTTTAATGTTCGAACTGTCTTGCTTCACACTCAATGCATTGCTGGAGCCGCTCATGTGAGGACATTACAGCACCTTCAATTTCTGCTCTTAACAAACTACGAATGGCCTCTTGCGCGAGTTCCAACATCAAAGCCATTGGAGTCTCCATATGTGGCGTGGCATCCTGGGCGGAACTATTATAAGCCCCTATTTCTTTGATCAATCTCTAAATGATACAGTGTTTCTTGATTTTCTGGTAAACCTATGGCCTATTTAGTAAAAGATGTGTCCTTGCAACTATGGCAAAATATGTTTTGCAACTAGACAGTTGCTCACCACATTTCTAAAGAAGAATGTGCAAGTAAATATTTCCTTGGCCATCGCGATCGCCATAACTCCCCTGTTCTAGTATTCTGACTTCTATCTATGGGGTCTGTTGAAAGATATTGTTTACCAAATTCTACCAACAGCCAGAGCGTCTCCCCGAGGAATAGTTTCCGAGATACAGCACTTTGCATTCTTAGCTGACCACCCGACACATATGAGGCAAAGCCTCATGAATCGCGTTTTATACGAAAGACCAGCATAACTTCCACTGCAGTGTTGATTTCGTCATAGATTCCATATTATGTCTCTCTAGTGAAGAACTAATGTTGATATCTTTCCAAGGATTAGTTGGCGTCAATTTGAAAGGTAATAACTTTACGAACAAAGATAAGTGTTAACAATTGACTACCGTCTTGAACTAGGCAATTCGTCACAAGGGTATATTATGGAGTACTCGGACAGTTTACTGTACCGCATAATAAAAACAAGTTATCTAAATTCTGGTCAGGGAGACTGTTGAATATATTGAATGAAGCTAAGTCAACTGTCAAATTGGACACCAAATTTCCTTGTATCATTCAGTACCACGCAACACTTCACTGTTGATTGTATATACATATATATAAATTTAATTCTCTAACATTACTTATACACTTGCTAATGTTGAGCTTTACTTTGTTATTTTTACACCTGATAGTAATTGAATCAACATGCCTTCAAACTAAAGCAATATCTTCTTGATTAGAGATATTGTTTACATTAACAGCCGACCCCAAAGCAAGGCAATTAAGACTATTCGAAGGACTGTTGATGTGTATCAATAATTGCGGTCCCAGCTTTACGCTCTGCAGACCCAGAATATTGATACAAGCCTAGAGAATCGAAAACTGTTATAAGATATCTAGTTCAAACATCCAGCCAATCATGAAGCTGTCAGTGTAGTGAAAACTGGAAAGAAACTATAAGGGGCTAGTTTAAGACTAAAACATGATCAACAGTATCAAAAGAACCTTCGTATTAATGCCCTTACAGAATTAACCAAACATGTGCTTTGCTGTTCTCAAAACTTAACCTGTAGAGAGGCCATGGCCATATGGGATGGAAAACTTTGAATAGGAAAACATAATATTGTTTTGGATAAATTTATTTAAAGCTCGGTAGTAATGCTTTTTAATAATATTCCTTCTATGTTTGCGTTTTCTTTTATTTTATTTTTCATTGGGCTACAGTAACGGGTGCATGTCCCCAGCCCCGCCAAAAGGAAAGTCCTATATCTCAGT